>NMRB01002414.1:75103-107836 GCA_002633025.1 Notospermus geniculatus
GAGGTGGCGCCGGCTGTCGAGAAAAAGTGGCAATACCGTGGTCCTTAACAGAGCCCCCACCCCACCCCCAGATAAACGCAGCTAGTCGTGCGAGGCCTTCCCGAATTTGAAAATTAAGAAAGAGTAACTTCTTCACTTCTGAAAACTATCCATTTTTCATGCACTACGACGGTTGGTTCGACGAGTACGAAAAATCTGTGGTACTCGAAAGTGAGCGATGGGAGAGAAGATCCGTCGTTCCATTTTGCATTATGTCGAAGCTGACACACCGTTTATCTTGTCTACTTGAGTAATGTGTGAGAGCAAAGATTACGACCCTCAGCCGGCTCGGTCATGCAAACCAACGATTGAAGACTATAAATCATAGCCGAGTTAGCAAGGCGTGATCACGAAGCCAACTGACTCGACCCAGGGCACAGTATTATGGTAATGAGAGGTCGAAAGTCGGTTTCCCCTCCGAGCTATTGCAACTGTGAATGGCGAGCATAAGAAACTGGTAAATGTCACGCCAGATGGTAGAAAAATGGTAAGGAAGGACCCGAGGATACGGCGTAATTCCTGACGTACCTGACATAGTTTGGTTCGTAAAGATCGTGGCCATCAATGAGGTTCACAAAGCGTTCCTGATGGATGGGCCAACGGTGGTGAATTCTGGCTCTGTCAGTTTTAAACCGGGAAACAGCTTGGAGGGAATGATGTTTTGTATGTAGTGAAGAAGAGATAGCCTATAAACATCATGAAATATTATCCGTGGTATCATAAAGGAATCAAACATAAAGGTTTAACTGCGAACGATGAAGTAACTGAGGGATACACTTCATGTGTTGCCACCAGATGTCTCTCACTGCCTGAATTTTGGCTTTACGTAACAGGCAGGAGCTTCAACTTTTTTATGGTAGTGGGGCACATGAATCTGTCAACTTGATGCATTGAATTCCATTTCTGAGAGCAATTTTCAGCACAATTAGTGTTCCACACGTGCAAATGTACGTTAGCCTATTCAAATGTACACAGATGATGACCCTGCGCTCTCATCGTTCGGGGGTTCCCATTAATTCAGTCCTTTTGTATCATAAGATCAACTAGTCTGAATTCAACAAAATTTGCACTAAACATGCAGAAGGGTCTTGCCTATCATATGAGAGTCATAATGCAAATCTGTTGAAGTTTAAAGGGATACTGTCCACATTGATAAAATACTAAATTTGTAAGTTGAACCTTTATGTTTGATTCCTTTATGGTGGTATGAAGCAGTGATACGGATGGTGAATTCTGATCCCCCTCTGTTGGTGACAGCCTTGTCGAATGCTTGTTTTCTGGTCCTAAACTAGTTCAGAAGGTAAAAATAGCAACCAGCGAATGATTCTAACGCATGTGACAGTATGATATGCACCATCTCATATGGTGTTCAAGAACAGATGATTTAAGCCGCCCTCCGAGAAAGCAATAAGTTTTCCTATTGTATTCTGGTTATATCGAGATGATGTTTCGAGAATCCTGGCCGTTGCTCCATGTACATACATGTGTATCAAGTGACGAGCAACCGTATCTGATGATATTGATCTCCGATAGGTCACCCTTACCAGACTGAGGAAGGAGGGCCCAATAACGTTGTTTCATTGTTAAATTTTTATTGGAAGTCTATTCCAAATGTCAGCGGTCGGTCTTTGCCTCGGTCTCTGATTGTCAAAATGTAACATTGTGAAGAAGAAGTCTCGCCTATCGCCAAGTCGAGCTACCTTTTTCCATCGCTAATGGACTTGTGCCGTTTTGACATAATGACAGCATTGATCATGTAACCCGATACGAGAAGGTTTCTGATATGTTGTATCAAGTTAAGTCTGACGACTCAACAAAACACCTTGGAGACCAATTGGTTCAATCTTGCAGTCACGAAAATAAAACGCCTGTTTCGTTCCTTTCATTGAAACCAGTGTTGCGCATTCGGGATTTTTTTCTTCAAATCATTATCAAAGCAATGGTATCATAAACTTTTGATCATTTAAGGGCCGTTTTGACGGGCGTTTTTATCGCGGCGATTTTAACGCTGTTGACGATATCGCATCAAAAACGCCCGTCAAAACGCCAACAGCGGACATAGCGGCAAAAAGCCATGTGTTCACATGGCTATTTTATCGCAAGGGATGACGAATCGCCCGTGAAAATCGTGTCGCTACCCGCGGCGATAAACCAGCTAGTGAAAACGGAATGCTCCTACGGAGCGACATCCGTTTTGACTGAACGTTAAAAACGTGGCGATTATCGCCGCAATAAAAAATTCCCGTCAAAACGGACCCTTTAAGCCAGCAGCAGACTAGGGAATATCGCAAGCGATCTACTCGCCAGCCACCGCAGACTATAGGCGATACCGGCTTTGGTACGAGGGAGTTTTCGCAAAGCCCCCGAAACGCCAACGCGAATGCCAAACCCATTCTTCCATGCCACGAAGAGAGCACCGAACAAAAGGATAGACATTCGCGTTGGCGTTTCGGGGGCTTTGCGAAAACTCTATAATGTTTGACCACAGGCGTCTCATACGTCGAAAAAAAAGACGGGACTTTTTTAGTGGTATAAGCCCTAGGGTCCCCTCCCAAGTACAGAGAGACGTTGAGACGCCTGTGGTTTGACAATGGGCGATCATCGCTGGCGAGAAGATCCACGCATCGCTGTCCAACGCGCACCAGGCGTCAACAGCCGATTTTGCTCAGTGGCGATCAGATCACTTGCGATATTGCGTAGTGTGCTGCTGACTTTATTTTTGTCACAAGTAAGGGAAAGAAATTGTTAGAAACAGTTGTGTTCGTTGTAGAACGTCTTTTCCCACCATTGTCTTTCGTCTTGGTAGAGCAATAAACGACCATAAAACAGCATCGAGTAACGAATTAATACCAGTTATCCGTATTCCCCAATGACACAACAACACCAGTTACAACACATTCCTGGTTAATGGTCTATCCCCACTTTGACGCTCCGGGCTGTTAAGACGGCTTGAATGCGAGAACGAATCATTTTCTTACCATCTGAAGTGGCAAACTGGCCAGTTTATCGGTCGCTCCGAGGCAAGATGTTGATTTCATCATGGTTATCGCTCCTATTTCTCATTAACCGGTCGTCCTGTTGTTTTATGGTCCTGGTCGCCGGGGTATGAATGTGATTTGGTATCGACGAGGTGAAGCGAAGTCTGTTTGCAACTAAAATGGTACCCAATGCTGGAATTTTCGTTGTCTCCAGCCAGGTTGCAGAGGGTACAGAATCATTCTGCTCTCTCCAGGCTCTAAAGCCAGCATCAGGAGATATCGCAAGCGATCTGATCGCCACCGAGCAAAATCGCCTGTTGACGCCAGTTGTGCGCTGGACAGCGATGCGTGGAATCTTCTCACAAGCGATGCTCGCCCATTATCAAACAAACAAAAACCGATATCGCCTAGTCTGCGATGGCTGGCGAGAAGATCGGGGCGATCGCACCTCGTGCGATATCGCCTTCTTCACCTCGCCTGGTGTGCTGCCCGTTTTTCATCTTTACTGAGTTCAGGTAAAGACTCGGCTTCTCCTCCCCTTGACCTTCACGCAATTGCATCGGCAGATCGGGTATGTTGTTGTTGACATCCAACGTTATGACGTTGACCAATCAAAATTTGATAAAATGACATCATTGATATTTTTTCTTCGGAGAAACGAGGCTTCTGATTGGGCGGACGAGAAAATCCCAAAGCTTTGAACACGGAATCTGGCTGCTTGCTGCAGAGTGTAGGAAGAGGTTAGCCGATTTCTACACGATGCATTATGCAGAATGGTTGGACCAAGGAGCTTGTTTACAATGGGTGCCAGTCAAGTCTCGCATTGATTACACGAAGACACTGATACCGTGCGGTCATTTAATGGTCATCTCCTTCAATTCCATTAACTTTAGTTTCGATCACTAAATTCATATTCGTGACCCGTCCAGCTAGAAGTCATCAAGATAGTTGAGGGCATCAATTAGAAATCAAATAAGCAATCCGATTTGTCGCCTCATTGAATGAATCGCATGCACTGACACCAAAATCGTTGTAAGATCGCAGAGAGGTCTGACATTGCCGGGGTCAACTTCTCCTGTTGGTGATGGTCGGCATTGCTGACCACCTCGCAGGCTGTTAATATCTTCGAATCGAAGTCCCCTGACACTGACTGTTTTGATATGAAAATGTTGGAGGAGCAAGATCCCAGTGGCGCTGAAAGGGTAAATGTCGTCCTGGGTATATAAAAAGATACCCAGGATCTCAATCTTCACTAAAACAATACCCTGAGTGTAGTTTCGGTACCGAACATCACCCAGTATCGTACACAGGCAAAATGATGTACATACGGCGGACGTACAGGTACTTTTATATCTGCCGTATAGTACAATGGATCATCCTCTGGACGTCCGGTGTACGTATGGCTTACGTATGGAAAAATATGTCCGCCAAGTATATGCCGTACGTATGGCATACGTACGGCATACGCCATATATCCCGCGTACATACGACGACGAACATACAAATTGAATCTAGCTACTTTTATATACGGTATATATATGCGCCCAGGACTGGCGGACGTATGCCATATATACGTCCGCCAGATGTACGTCATTTTCCCTGTGTAGTATGACAACTGGATTCGAGGTTGTCTCGCCCGCGGTCACGTGACCGCCTGAAGAATGTCATGAACAGCTACACTCAACTACCGCGGCGCGAGGCCGCGAGATTCCACGTGATTTCTAAATTGGACTCGTTCATAGGCACACATTGCGGAAGTTGGGTGATGTTCGGCTACCGAAAGTGTACCAGGGCATTGTTTTAGTGAAGATTGAGATCCTGGGTAATCTTTATATATACATTTAACGACATTTACCCTTTCAGTCCCAGTGGCAAAGCCAGGTCTCTGTGACCTTACAACTGCGATTTTGGTGTATTTACATAGAAAAACCGATTTTTACACTAATCGCCCGAATCAGGGATGGAGGCCGAAATGAAACAAACAGCTTTATTGTTTCTCCCAAAGAAGACAATCATTACCTACGCGCCAATGCGGGAAACTCCTCTCGGAGTGTAACTTCATTCAATTACACATCCTGAAAGCTTTTTCGGTTGGCAAGAAATTCGTTTGATAATCGCTTAATTTCATTACTGAGCCACAAATACAACGGAGAATGACTGAGACGATGTGTAGTCTTAAACAGGGCTTGCTCGTTCGTGAACTTGTAATGTATTTCAGAGCAATGTGCTCGTTCGTGAACTTGTAATGTACTTAGAGCAATTGTGCAGGCAAAGTGGTAGTGGAAGGCAAAAACTGTTTTGAAAGAATAGGAGCAGTCAGCTGCGTTCATTGCAAAAAAGATGGCAGCAAAGTTCTAGCGGACGAATACAAAAGAAAATTCTCTTGAGTGGTGCTCAATCAAGCATGAATGGGTCCGCTGGGCATTGAATTGGGCCGTAGTGACACCTATTGGTCAACTAAATGACAGCTCATAAGTTTCATACATGTAAGTTTGATTTGGACCGAACACTATCCTGATTAAAAATACCAGGACAGACGTAAGCAAATGCATAAAACCATCATGGCGCCCGCTGGTCTATATTTAGCTCGGCGTTGGCCTATTGCTCTTGGAGCTGTAGAATGACGTCACTCGTCGGGAATTCGAATGCGAGCTGCCCAGAAGACCGGGTACCAGTCTAAGTTTGATTCGTGAGTTGGAAAAGGGGAATAATAAAGTTCCTTTCAAGGGAAAGGAATTACACTTCATTGAAATAGGGGCCTAGGCTGCTTTGTTTGTGGAAACCAACTCGACTGCTTCGATGTTGTGTGCCCTGATTTGCCAGTCGGTGCACACCACACGGCAACCGAACAGGTTTCGACAGCAGGCGGCGCTCGAAGACCGACACCAGTTTCATCTAAACGATGTATGGTCGCGCGCTGGGTCAAGATTGCTTTTGATTCATAGGGTACAATTTACGAGCTTCAGCTTCAAGAGCGATCTCCTCAGCAAAGATGACATGTCTTCAGTCTGACGACTATTGGCAGAGCCGCTACACTGTAGACTGCCTGTCTTCACGGGGGAGAGTGTAGGACACAACACCGACGACTGAACTGATGACGGCTTTAGTGTAATGGTTCCTAGCTGGCATGTCTCCGTCCAAAATTGAATTCTTAGGATTGTAGATCCCAGCCTCCGTATCTCGTAACGTTACATGACAATCTCTCGGGAAATATAGTCTGCCGATTTAGGATGTGTTTAGGTTAAACTGAAGATGCAGATTTTTGAAAGAAAAACCCTAAACACGACCGTCATAACTCTTACAATATTTACCCTCCGCTGTTCCCTGTTTGACCAATCACCTTGACTTTTACAATAGGCCTACTAGCCTGCGCTGTTCCCTGCTTGACCAATCACCGTGACTTTTACAATAGGCCTACTAGCCTACGCTGTTCCCTGCTTGACCAATCACCGGCGGAGTACATGAAAACAACTCTTTTAGCGTACGCCTAAATCTTGTGCCAGTTAAACAGTAGATACCGAAATTCATAGCGCTATTAACTAAACTTAGATAGTATGTGACTTTGAGGGCGGTGATGAAGATCCAGTAGCCGATGGTACCGCGGGGGACGACGGAGAAAAAGTTCCCAATAGTGTGAATCTGTAACAACGTCCCCGGGAGTTCCAGGACGATGAAGACAATGACGACAGCCAAAACTCGGATTGTAGTCGCCTGTATATGTGCACTGACCTTCCCGCCGCTCGATGCTGATTCGCCGAGAACGGCAGATTGCTTCAGTGCAGAAATCAGTTGATAAGTTAGATATATCATGACAATAATAGGGAGAATGGACATGACGAAGTTGTGTAATGTAGTCATGTAGATTACACGGAAATATGTATTCCAGAAAAGAGGTAAAGGTATTTTCATTGGTTTGAAGGAGTTGGTGCAGGGGTCGAATATCCAGGTCACTCCATACGTGAATAACCACACTATGCGAAAGAGGAAAGCTATAGTAGCTGTGATAAGGCACACGATGCGTGCATTTCTGTTGGTGCACAGAGACGACGCCCTGAGAGGTTTACAAACAGCGATGAAGCGCTCGGCAGCAACACAGACAGTAAGCAAAACAGACCATGTTTTGAGAAACCAATGCATAGGCAACATGTAACCGTGGGCGAGTTCAAGGAATTCCCTGTACACCGCGAACAGACCAAAATAGAAGTGAATTCGATGGAAAGTACCGTACATGAGCATCCGGAAAAATAGAAAAAAGGCATCAGCTATCGCGAGGCATCTAAGTAAGATGGATGTTGAGGTGAAGGGTCTCTCTCTTCCCAAGACGATGAACGCTAAGCCGTTACCAATCATACCAATAAGTACAGCGAGAGAATAAAGAGGGACGAATAGAACAAAGTCAAACAACTGAATCCACGTTGTTTCCCGAAGCGGAACGTGAGAATACGAGAAACATCCCATTGGCCGGGTGGTGATGACGTAATCTGTCATGTTGAATGAGAGAATCTCAATGTCTTCCATGGTAAACACAAAGGATGACTATCAATCAGCCGTCGATTGTTCCTGGCATGATCCACAACGTGATGTTCAATGCTACCCGTATCAGCAGCATTCAGTCGGTAGATGTTTCTAACTTTCGGTTTCAATAACTGTGCGTGTTCATGCACCATAAATTATCGCTGGATGAGACATGTCCAGTTGCAGTTCGGAACGGTAAATTTCAACCGGAGTTTCAGCTCATTCGCTGGCGAGACTTCCACAGCATCATACACTTGTTCAAAACATCATAATACATTTGTATGATGATGTTCATGGACATACGTATGACCATGTAGACTGTTTTCCCAACAAACCTGAACAGCATCCAACATGTATGATGATGTTCGTATTTTTAGCTGCATGTTTCATCTTGCCAACAAATGTTCACAACATTTCAAGCCATTTACCAATCAGAAGGTTTATATATGTCATGTGGCACAACTGGATCATGTGACATGTGTACAAAATGGCAGCCCTTAAAGCTCCAAACTCACTTCTCCTCCTGATCCATTGTTTAACCCATTGAACACCCCTTCCTACTCCTTTGCCTTTTCGACGACGGGTCACTGCCATTATTACTAATGCAGCAGCACCACTCATGAGTGGTGCACGAGGCTATTGAGATCCATTTTGAAACAATAAGGAACTTTACCTCCAGTTTCTTTTCGTTTTCCTTTCCCCATCATATAGTTCATCATACAAATGTCCATGAATGTTGGACTGTGTAGACGGAAATCAACAACAAACTTGTACATCATCATACAAATGTATGATGGTGTTTTAAACAAATGTATGATCGTTTAGACGGGCCTTCGCGTCGGAACATGACCATCTCGGTCAGTTGTGTAAACTTGGCAAAACTTTCCTGTTTTTCGGTGGACCCTGCATCCGCAAACAGTCGAGATCGCTGACATGACATACCATGCTATTTACATTGTAGATGCTATATGTTCATTCAGGATCATTAACGTGTGTGCAATTCCACCGATGACGGGACAAGTAGAGAAAAAATCTATGCACTTTTAGGTCGCGTAAAAAATCGGCCAAACATGGTACCCGATTTTCAAAAAAGCGGGACATTTTGGATAACAGCAATTTTTTGCATTTTGGTCCAAGTGACGTCACGTGCTATAGATGTGATCACACTTCGTAATTAGGTCATTGCCATGGATAATCTGCGCATGCGCAATTTGCCGTTTTCCTTCGTCCAAGCCGGAAGTCAATGTTTTAATGGCTTTCAACGAAGGATTGCCGGTGGGTCGCACAATTTTGCCGTTTTCTGTTGGTTTTTCACCCAACTTTGTATTTATAAGTGTGTGAATCCTCGAGATAATCACCTGGCGCTCCTGAAAATCGTTACCATCATGAAAATCGGGTGCGATTTACAGAAAAATTCGCCCAGGTTGGGTCTCCGAATGGACAAAAATGGCGATCCGATGCACAGTGGCCGGTCGATCGCGAATTCACCCCATTCTTCGCTCCACCTTTGGGAAACCAGCGGGAAACCAGTAATTTTTCCGTTCCTCAAGTAGTACAAGACCCGTGCACAGTGTAATTACGGGCTCCCCTGCAGAACCACCAAAAAAGCTGCCGATTGCCGGAATCCTTCGTTGAAAGCAATGAAAACACACCCTTTCCGTCATGTCCGTGTTGACAAGGTAAACGCCTACTGCGCATGTGCGGGTTGCCAAGAAGTCGCCATGACGTCATAAACGACGGCCTAGTTTGAACAGTTGAACTGAAAAAACATGGGCAGGGCGAGAATAACATCTAGGCCTACCTGCCGAACAGTGAGATGTCACCTTGAGGGAAGGATGTAGGTTGTGAGCATGACGTACAGTCATAACATGTAGGCCTACGTCAAGAAAAATGGATCTGATAATCAACCGACGATGCATTTATTCAGCTGTTTTCACTTGGAGTTCATTCGATGTGTTAATCAAGACGAAGGGCCGTATTTTAGAACGTTCCTGGCCTTAACATTAAGGTCCACCTTAAATCTATTGTTCTCGATGGTTTTACAATAGACTTACGGTCGAACTTAACGTTAAGGAACGTTCTAAAATACTACCCTTAATATCGTGACACTGTGAAATGGTTTGACCAACCGTGGAACACTCCTCCCTCCGACGATGCATATCACAAACGTGTATCAGTTTCACAAGACCAGAATGCCCGTTTTCGGCCTAAATATAATGATACTACCATTACCTGTAAGTCTACACCATCATCGCTAGCGGCAACGTTGATGTAGTTAAGTTATTATTCCATATTACGATGGCAACAAATGAAATGGTCCATGGACCATGTGCTCACCCGTTTGAACATAATAGTGTAATGACAGAGAGAGGTTATGAGCAATCTGGGTCAAGTCATTCCCAAGTTTCAGGACTTCAATGATTTTTGGGTCATGCCACCTGGCGGCCATATTGGATGTCCGATCGGGCCAAAACTTCACATGCACATAAAGGTCATCTAGAGGGAGCCACATAGCACATTTGAGCGCTCTGCAGGTCAAGTCATTCCTGAGTTATATCACATTTGATGATTTTCGGGTTACGCCACCTGGTGGCCATATTGGAAGTTTAATCAGGCCGACATTTGACGTGCTTGTAAAGGTCATCTAGAGGGAGGTAAATATCAAGTTTGAGCACTCTGGGTCAAGCCGTTCCTGAGTTACAGCACTTGGATGATTTTCAGGTTACGCCACCTGGCGGCCATATTGGATGTCCGATCAAGCCGAAACTCGGTGTTTTTGAAGGTACCCCTCTAATAATGTTTATGCAAGACATGAAGGCGCTCGGTGAAATAATTAAGAACTGTGGCAGGTTCGTTACTTTTGTCGAACTTTGACCTCTGTGACCTTGAAAAGTAGGTCAAATCAAAAACCCGTAATATAATTATGTTACGACGGACGACGGACGCTGCACCATGACAAAAGCTCACGGGTGAGCTAAAAAACTGTGAGCACTTCTAATCCATAATTTGTGCTTATGTTTGGTGTGTCAAGAAACCACAGCTTCGGAATAACTAAATCTTCCTTTATAGTACATGTATTCGAAATTAAGTAAAAATTCTTTTCACTGAGTCGATATCCGGCCGGGTAGAGTCTTAATGATAGAGCGATGTCCCCAGTGGAAAATCCATCTCATTCATTAATTCACGCAGTTTCACTTGCAGAGTAAACACATTTGCTTTAAAGTACAAACACGCCTCGATAGAAAATTGATTTTAACGCCAACGATGTCATCAGAGATACTCTTTAATTCATTTCGAGTCAAAGGAAGTTGAAATTTCGTGATTGGCCCATCTTTCCCTGACAAGGGTTCCAATCACTTCAACCCTCGCTCACTCTTGGGAGCGTAGTCTGAGGGCGAAGTGACCGTAGGCGTAGACTGGTTCCCATCATTGCTGCCTGCATTTCATCCTGAGAATCTCAGGTCAATTATAAGCCTGCCGCACACTGGAGCTATCTGCTGAGCAAAAAGTCAGTAGAGGCCCGTAGTGACACCTATTGGCCAACTGACAAACAACTCCTATTGTTCATTTCATAAGTTGGAAAAGGGGTATGATCAAGTTTCTTTGTAAAGGAAAGAAATTGCACTTCATTGAAATAGGGGCTACATTGATTGCCGAAAGGAATTCGACTGCGTCGACGATGTGTGCTCCTGATATACTACTGAGTTTTCGCCAAGCCCCCGAAACGCCAACGCGAACGTCTACCCTTTTGTTCGGTGCTCTCTTCGTGGCATCGAACAATGGGTTTGGCGTTGGCGTTTCGGGGGCTTTGCGAACAGTCTCTACTATTTGCCAATCGGTGCACACCACACGGCAACCGAACACGTTTCGACAGCAGGCGACGCTCTAAAGCCAAGCGCACATTTGCGGCAAAACTCAATGCGGTAGGGGTGCCGGTCACATCTTTTAAAATCGACTGACCCGGCCGAATGACGAGTCGACAGCGTTGAGTCAGTCGACTTTAAAAACACCCCTACCGCATTGAGATTTGCCGCAAATGTGCGCTTGGCTTAAAGGAGTTAGACGCCGAAGTTGTAAACAAGCTGGCTTGTTTACAAACATGGTCGGCAAACTAGTTTTATTCCTTCGTAAAGGTGGCAGCAACAGTAGCGCCCCGTGATCGTTAGACTGGTGCCCGCATTCGGAACGACCTGAGGCGAACTGCTTATCTGCCACTGGACGGCGCATTTCACCTCGGACACAAGTGCAAGGCAGCCATATTGTTTATCAACAAACCCACGTGACCGACCGTGGGACTATTTTGGCAGAATTTTGGCCTGTTAAGGTGTTCAAACTTATTTGCTGGATAACTTGAGGCATATTATTTATAAACTTACCGGTATCTCATCCAATCTGCCAATTATTGATCAATAACGCAACGTTTTGTGTGACCTATTTCGTTCATGCGCAGGGTGTGATGAGGCGAACCGCATTTGAACTCTCACAAACGGGCAGCAATCGTTGCGCATTCAAGATGGCTGCCTTGGAATTGTGTCCGAGGGGAAATGCGACCGTACGGAAATTGCCGAGCAGTTGCCTTCGGAAGTTCCGAATGTGGTGCCCGGTCCAATGCGACTCACTCACGATATTCACGTCAGTACACATCACCGACAATAGGTGGCAGCACCGCAGGCGTCGCGTGGATAGAGAATCAGTGAGTGAGTGTTTACAACTTGGACGTCCAGCTCCTTTAAGGCCAATTTACACGATACGATTTTTATATCAGATTGTCGGATCCGACACGATCGTACGTCCAAATCGGTTCGTGTAAACTGCACATACGACAAAATTTTATGGCCATTGCGACGTCGGATGCACAAGACGGATGTTCTATTTTCTTCCGATGTCGGACGAATGACGCATGAACTCGACCAATCAGGTGGCTGCATTGGAGGTCATGTACCTGGCGCGCTTGACGAAGAATGAGTCTGTCCGCATTGACGGATGAATAAATCGGACCGTGTATACAGAATTTCCGATCCGGCAGAATCGTACAACAAAATCGCGTCCGTCTTGGAGATCTGTCCAAATTACAGTTGACGAGCAAAGAACTTCAGCTTCAAGAGCGATCTCCTCAGCAAAGATGACAGGTCTTCAGTCTGACGACTATTGGCAGAGCCGCTACACTGTAGACTGCCTCTCTTCACGGGGGAGAGTGTTGGAGACACAACACCGACGACTGAACTGATGACGGCTGTCTAATGGTTCTTCTGGTCAAAAACTGAATCTCACGGTTTAGATTTTCAATCTTCGTATCTCGTTACATAACTTCGGCACAATCTTTTGGAATACGTAGGTTTGCCGATTTAGGACGTGTTTAGGTTAAACCGAAGAAGCAAATTTTGACAGGAATAGGCCTACCCTATTACATGACTACATAGAAGTATACGGTATACGGTATACGAAAACGAAGAAGCAGATTTTGACTGGATAAACACGACTGTTATGACTCTTAGGCTAAATTCTTTTACATAGAAGTACATGTATACGGTCTACGAAAACGCCGGTACACAAAGGCTTCAAATGGATTCAAGACCGTGAAGCCATTGTTAACCGGCGTTTTCGTATACCGTATATGTAAGGCTTCCTGTAGGCCTACATAAAAGTATACGGTATACGAAAACGCCGGTTGACAATGGCTTCACGGTCGTGAATCTTCGAGAAACCTTTGTTAACCGGCGTTTTCGTATACCGCATGCCTCTATACATAGAAGTATACAGTATACGGTATACGAAAACGCCGGTTAACAATGGCTTCATGGTCGTGAATCCTTTTGAAACCTTTGTTAACCGGCGTTTTCGTATACCGTGTACTTCTATGTAAAGGAAACCTTACACTACTACCCTACGCTGTTCCCTGCTTGACCAATCACCGGCGGAGTACATGAGAATAACTCTTTTAGCGTACGCCTAAATCTTGTCCCAGTCAAACAGTAGATACCAAAATTCATAGCACTATTCACTAAACTTAGATAGTACGTGACTCTGAGGGCGATGACGAAGATCCAGTAACCGATGGTACCGTAACGGACCACGGAGAAAAAGTTCCCAATCGTGTGAATCTGTAACAATTTCCCCGGGAGTTCAAGGACGATGAAGACAATGACCACCGCCAAAACTCGAACTGTAGTCGCCTGTATATGTGCACTGACCTTCCCGCCGCTCGATGCTGATTCGCCGAGAACGGCAGATCGCTTCAGTGCAGAAATCAGACGATAAGTTAGATATATCATGACAATAATAGGGAGAATGGACATGACCATGTTGTGTAATGTAGTCATGTAGATCACACGGAAGTATGTATTCATGAAGAGGGGTAAAGCTCTTTTCATTGGCTTGAAGGAGTTGGTGCATGGGTCGAATATCCAGAATACTTTATACACGAATAACCACACTATGCGAAAGAGAAAAGCTATTGCAGCTGTGATAAGACACACGATGCGTGCATTCCTAGTGGTGCACAGAGACGACGCTCTGAGAGGTTTACAAACAGCGATGAAGCGCTCGGCAGCAACACAGACAGTAAGCAAAACAGACCACGTCTTGAGAAACCAATGCATGGGCAAAATGTAACTGTAGGCGAGTTCACGGAACTCTCTGTATATCGCGAATAGACCGAAATAGTAGTGAATTCGGTGGAAAGTACCGTCGACCGCACGCAAAAACAGGAAAATGGCATCAGCTATCGCGAGGCACCTAAGTAAGATTGAAGTCGAGGTGAAGGGTCTCTCCCTTCCCAAGACGATGAACGCTAAGCCGTTACCAATCATACCAATAAGTACACAGATGGAATAAAGAGGAACGTAAACAGAACGAAGTCAAAGAACTGAAGCCACGTTGTTTCCCGAAGCGGAACGTGAGAATACGAGAAACATCTCATTGGCCGGGTGGTGATGACGTCTTCTGTCACGTTGAATGAGGGAATTTCAATGTCTTCCATGGTAAACACAAAGGATGACTATCAATCAGTCGTCGATTGTATCCCTGCTGTTCCTGGCATGATCCACAACGTGATGCTCAATGCTACCATCGTTTCAGCAGCATTCAGTCGGTAGATGTTCTTAACTTCCGGTTTCAATAAATGTGCGTGTTCGTGTACGGATTCAGGCTGCCAATGGTACTTGGAGAACATAGACAGGGCGAGATGCACATCTACTTACCGAACACTGAGATGTCACGTTGTGGGAAGGATGTAGAAAGATTTGAGCATGACGTACAGTCATAACATGTACATCAAGAAAAAAGAAACCTGCAACCGACGTTAAAGGCGCACGGTATTGGATCTCGAATGCGTTATTTGACTGCCGATATAGAGGGAGCCACCTAGCGGCAGTAAGACGAACTACAAAAATGCATTACAAAAAGTACGTAGTAAATTGGTCAATTCGTCGACAACGTAGTTAGTCCCTCGGTTGGAGAGTGGTGCGGTGGCGCCGGCTGTCGGCAAAAATACCGTGGTCCTTTAAGCTAAAAGCATAATCAACCAATGATGCACTATTCAGCTGTTTCACTTCGAGTTCATTGGACGTCTTAATCAAGACTTGATGTCCTGTCGTGACACTTTGTGAAATGGTTTCACCAACCGTGGAGACACTCCTTCTCTCCGACGATGCATATGACCAAATATATCTGTTTTACAAAGGCCAGAATGCCCGTTTTCGGCCTAAATATAATGATACCTACCATCCATTACCTGTAAGGCTACACAATCATCGCCGCCGGCAACGTTGATGTAGTTACGTTATTACTCCAATTATCAGCAGGTTCTCGCGACACAAAAGCAATTTTGGGTGCGAAGGATCATTTTACGGTGACAAAAAAAAACAGTGAGCACTTCTAATCCATTATTTCATTTTGTGCCTATGTTTGGGTGTGTGGAGAAACCGCAGCTTCCTCTAGGCCTACTTGTCGGAATAACGAACAAATCTTCCCTTAAAGGGGGACTCCATTCATTGTTTAAAAATTTGAATTTTTGAAATATCGTTAAAATACATTCAAATTCATTGATAATATTTGCAACATGTCTTTGCAACATTTCCTTTTTTTAAATCAGCAAACTCATCATTTTAAGTATTTTAATTGCATCCCAAGGGGACCACTGCACAGCTCATGTGATGTCATATGTGTTCAATGCATATTTATGAAGGTACAATGTACAACCAATAGGCCTAGGCAGTCACAGTATTAGCTCATTCACTACAAAGGTCGTCAGCAGGCTATTGACACTACAACTCATGGCAATAGTCTCCATGGATTGAAAAAAATTCAAAAGTTTACACTGAGTGGAGTATTCGAAAATAAGTAAAAATTCTTTTCACTCAGTCGATATCCGGCCGGGTAGAGTCTTAATGATAGAGCGATGTCCCCAGTGGAAAATCCATCTCATTCATTAATTCACGCAGTTTCACTAGCAGAGTAAGCACATTTGCTTTTAAAGTACACACACGCCTCGATAGAAAATTGACTTTAACGCCAACGATGTGATCAGAGATACTCTTTAATTCATTTCGAGAGTCAAAGGAAGTTGAAATTTCGTGATTGGCCCATCTTTCCCTGACAAGGGTTCCAATCACTCAACCCTCGCTCACTCCTGGGAGCGTAGTCTGAGGGCGAAGTGACCGTAGACATTGGTGTGTCAAGCATGAGATATGATTGGCTAAGACGCCGTTCAGTACTTTCTCTTCTCTTCCCGCACACATTTGAATTTGAATTTGAATTTGAATTTGAATTGGTAACACGGATTTTGATTGGCACGTCGATTGGCCTTCGCACACCGATGATTAATTTTAATTGGCTGAGGCTCTCAGCTCCTCAGAAGAGGAAAATGTGATGGATTCAAACCAGGCTAGATGGGTGTCAGGCCAGATAGACTGCCAGATGGTCGAAGCTCCTCACAAACCTGGAGCCCACGCTCCAATGGCAATACACTCTGAAACAGACCCGAGCCTGACGTTATGACGTTGCGTTATAGTCAAATCCAAGCCTCGTGAAATCTCGCGGGACTAGATTGGCTCCAATGTTGATTTCCCCGCCATTTGTTGTTACTGATCCCACCTCACCTTGCTTTGAAATATCCCCAAGTCCGATCAGGACTGGCGCGACTGAAGCTCTTCTTTATGTTCCATTAATGCTTTAAAAGCCAGCGACCGTTTATCTGTCACCGACATCAAGAAGCTGAAAGCCCCTTACCTGAGGATAGTGAAGATGGCAAGAGTAGGCTCGTCACGAAATCCCACGCAAAGTTAAAGTAAACTCATAACGAATTCTTTATGAAAGATATCTGGTAAAAAATATCGAACAACTCGAGGCAGTCATGTCTTGTCGCATTAGCTTGTCGTGTGTCATTAATCATTTATTATCATTGACGTAACATTTTCATCTTAAAAAAATGCACATGACAGAAACATAAAGAATTTACATGACACGGAATATTCCCTGTGACAATCCAAGGGATGCGGGTTTCTGCCGAAGACACGACGTCAACTTCATGCGTTACTTTGGAATGGTTCCAAAATTAAATAAAAGTCACGAATGTCATCAGCAGGAGAGCCAATTCACACGATACAGGGTTCAAAAAATCAGATGTTATGAAGGGAACATGCGACAATACTTGGGTAGATTGCTCTGAACTGTAATACGACAACAATGTACCGTTTCTATTATCAATATTGGATGAGAACTTCCCTAACAACAGGCAATATGAGAAACGACAGATGCGATTGAACTTTTTACTTTCATATCTCTCCACTTTTCTTCACTCTTCGCACATTTTCAATAAAGGAGTCCATTACTTACCACACTGATGAGAACTGCTCATCTGTACCCTTTCTAGGTACATTACTTTGTTTATTAGAGGCGTGTTCGTATATCGCACGCCGGAGTGGACATAATTCTGAATTAATATCCACATTAATTCAAACGAATTAATGTCTACATTAAATCGACCAATAGGATGTGATTTTTATATGTGGACATTAAATCGATTTAATGTGGACATTCACCAACAGCAGTTCGGGTTTACGGCCGAAATGGCGGTCATTTTGAAATGACGCAATGCATCGCGCATGCGTAAACTGCACTGAACATCGTACGAAATGAAATAGGTTTTGAGAAAGGGATCCGTTATGTCGGCCTTACGCAAAAAATGAAGATAGCAAAAAGATGCCGACAAGAAAGACAAGTCAATAGGAGCAGTCAGCCGCTTGTATTGCCAAAAGATGGCAGCAACGTTCTAGCGGACCAATACACAGGAAAATCCACGTGATATGTGCTCGATCAAGAATGAATGGGTCTGCTATATGCATTGAATTGGGCTGTAGTAACACCTATTGGTCAACTCACTGACAGCTCCTATTGATGTATGGTATGTCAAATTTGACGCAGATGTTGCGGAGTTATCGGCCATAAACCTCGCACCAATCGGATGTGGAATGAACTTTAGTCTCGCGCAGCCAGCCGTTTTGTTCCGCACTGTTGCTACACAAAACCAGCATGAGGCCAATCAAACCCCTCTAGCTCAAAAGCCAAGTAACAGTCATGAACAGCTACCACTGCAGGATATGTCTCCTTCATATATTACTCTCATAAGTCTTCTTTTTTTTCATTTATACGAACGAATGTTTCAAAGAAGCGATACTGATCGCCTCGGGAGATGAAGATCCGGCTGCGTTTATACGCAGACTACGACTTAACGTAAGCTGGTGATGCACATCGAGTCGAGTTTTGATAAAAGGTACAAAGCTTACACAGCAGAAAAATAAAAGTGTCATTTCGCCTCCGGGAGGTCGCTCTAAGTCGGATGTTGGAATCTTATCAACGTGACGCACTGGAAATGCTTCTCTGTAATTGCCAAGGGTAAGACAGTTACCGGTAGTGCGGATCTTTACTCTCTGAATGGTAACGACAGCACCAGAAACAAGAGCAACGCAAAGCGTGGCATATTCCCCTGCCTGTAAGTTGTCCGGAAACGAAAATCAAGATGGTGGCTGTGGCGGCCATTTGGATGAGCGGGTGCGCCCCCAATCGAAAGGCACTTTCCTCTAGTCAATTGCAACCTACATCAAAATGTGGTTAGTGTGCGATGCTCAGGCATTCAGTCTGAAACATGTCCAGTAACGCTAACACAGCAGAATTTGAAACGACACAATATTAACTGTAATTATTCAGCGGCTCGGGTTATTTACTCCCGCCGCCCAAATGATTAACACAACTTACAGCAAGGCAGTGACCGCTCTGGGGCAGCTGCCCCCTTCCCTTTCAAATACGGCCTGGTGTAATCTCCTAGGACATGCCAGACATCTCCTCCGTGGAGGCCTGAATAAACCATACACAGTAAGAACCTCATTTGTAACCTCACAATACTTTACAGCCAATAAAATTGAAATGTATGCAGCGAATTTTACCTTTGGGACAACAAATGTACTGTTGTATCCTGGCTGTAATACGATTACCGACGAGAAGTTAAAAGACTAGATAATCTAGCCAACAGAAATATATGTTCTCCTCATCCCAGTGTGATGTCCCTTGGCACCGATAACTGTCTAAACAAGTTATGGGACTTGACATATCACGCTAATCGTTTTGTCTTCAAACCAAAATGAAAGCATTACTTTATTGAAGTCGTCTCGCATGTTCTCGTGCATGCGAGGATTTAGATGAGAACCAAGCGTTGTTGTGCAGGATTTAGTAGGATATAAACGTCGAACTTTTTGTTCATGCTATGGTAATATACTGATTTAAATGAATTACAGCGCTGCGAACGCTTTTAATGCTGTCCTGGATTCAATAACGGGATACAATCGTTTTTGTTGCATGATTGGTGAGGTAGAAAAGAGATGTTAACTTCCGGTTTTGATGTGAAAAGGAAGGCATAATCTCACTGCAGAGGATTAAACAAAAGTTAGTTATGGCATGGTCGTCATTTGGTGTTGAGCTTCCGCCATTACTCATAATTATTGTGAAAATATCAATGGAAACTCGTCATCTACGTCATAATGCATTGTGGCACAAATTCAAAAATAACGCCTTAACTATGAATAATCAGGGCGGATGAGAATATCAACTGTAGACAACTGCATGTTACAGGAGGATTAGCCCCAGATCATATAGTCACGTACACATGATGCCGGCATCTATAAATAAGGCAATAGACTAGTAACGAATGTTGTTGATTGAATCTGCTGAGATGACAATCTCTGCATGGTGAGTCAAGACGGTGGGTCAGCAGGGACAGAAGTATAGCGAGTTGCCGCAACGGTTAGTCCAACGACAACGTTTATCAAGGATTCACCTAAAATAGGAGCAGTCAGCAGCACGTATTGCCAAAAGATGGCAGCAAAATTCTAGCGGACCAATACACAGGAAAATCCACGTGATTGGTGCTCGATCAAGAATGAATGGGTCCGCTAGGCATTGAATTGGGCCGTAGTGACACCTAATGGTCAACTCACTGACAGCTCCTATTGATCGAGTAGGCTTAAAAGGCGCACTGTATTCCTTCTCCATCCTGCGCTCAACATACCCGCGTTATAGGGAGACCTCTATTGACAATGTTGTTAAACTATCGCTTATCAACCTCGCCGTATGTAGAATAACTCTCGTCCCTAGGGTATCCACGTCTGCATCGTATTGTAGTCATACCGTCTCCAGCACTGGGGCGAAAGGCAAACTACGGTATTGGAGAATGATGCAATCACCGCCGGTGGCGCGGGCTTTCGACAAAAAGTGGCAATATGTCACCCTTTAAGAGTGGAAGAATCCTCGCTAAATGGGATAGCTGTTGAGCTTCAGTCGATGGTACACCATCCCCTGTCTTCCCCCATCCTATCCCTTCCCTTTCCGTCGTCATTTTGCCGTTTCTTCCACACAGCCAACTTGTTCCCTCCTTTCTTTTCTGTCCTCTCTTCCTCTCGCTGGTCATCTCCAGTATCATCACCCTGACGTCCATCATCCATCATTCATCTGTCCTATAAATGAACAACACTAATAGTCCCTCAGGCAGTTTTTCCGCCCCATAATGACAGAGTTCGAGGTAATTTTCGGTTCACAGCTTCCCCATCTCTTGCATCATTTAGTGCCTCCTGTAGTTAGCCAAACTGATGTCACCATCTCGCCGTCTCATGCCGCTGAACCAGAACGCAATTTCCGCCACATGTGTGGTCACCGTCCAGACCATTGACAAACACATTGGCAGGCTGATATTATATATATTTGTAATTGAGCCTTGTGAATTGGTGAGCAATGAGATATGTTGATTTCATTTGCTTGTTCACTGATGGAGGAAAAGTCATTTCTGGATAATAAATATAGAGCACCTGGTGCAATGTCTTAAGGGAAGGTCTGCCATGAATGGGGGAGGTTTATATAAGATTGTCAAGTCTTGCTTATATTCGTGCTTGAGTTTCTTTTGCCGATATCAGTCACGATTGAATGAATGTCTCTGTTATTTCGTGCGTTGCTGCGTCTTACGGCAACATCGAATGCATCTTGTGGCGGAGGCTCGTGGTGGACATCTGATTCTCACCAGTCTGTCTGGCCTGACGCCCATCTAGCCTGGTTTGAATCCATCACATTTCCCGCTTCTGAGGAGCTCAGAGCCTCAGCCAATCATCGGTGTGCGAAGGCAAATCGTCGTGCCAATCAAAATCCGTCTTACAAATGTGTGCGGGAAGAGAAAAAAGTGGCGAACGGCGATTTGTTTCACGAGTTCTGATTGGCTGGGAGGCGGGGTCAAGTAGGGGTCAGATTCGTTTATAATTTATGAGTTAACGCGAAAGATGACATAGGGCCGATTTAATAGACGTTTGCTAAGCTAACCATTGTTTCCATCAACAATAGATGACGTAGGCGTGCGAAAAATGTACAACTAAATTTTTCACCAAAAGCCCCGTTTTCTAAGCTCTGTATAGCGCATCCATCCAAACAAGGCTTTTTGATGAAAATTTAGTTGTACACTTTTCGCATGCCTAATCCATTTTTGGTGTAACCAATGGTTAGCTCAGCAAACGTCTATTAAATCGGGCCATAGTCGATGGACTTGTTTGGATAAGATGTCTTTGACGGACTTCGTTTAGATCTTGCACCGTATGGACGAATTCTCAGATGGTGCCAGTGAACATCTTTGGGAGTCCCTTATCCAGAGTACAGTCGCATAGCCATCATAACGTCCTGGGGCCGGTTGCACAAAACTCATGTTAGCGCTAACATGGTGTTAGCGCTAACTTTTATGTTAGATGACGTCAAAATCCATTGTCATTTTACGTCATTTAACATGATGTTAGCGCTAACATCATGTTAGCCCTAACATGAGTTTTGTGCAACCCAGCCCAGGGCCCGGTTGCACGAAACTCACGACGGCGCTATCTTGGTGTTAGCGCTATCTTCATGTTAGATGACGTAAAAATCCATTGTTCTTTTACGTCATTAAAGGAACATTACCATAGCGTTTAAACGTGACCTAGGTACATTCTGCATGGTTCATTTGTAGTGATAATACAAAGTACAAGACAATTCCCCAACACACCACTGAAAAATTTGACTTTGAATAAGGTTGTTTTCCTGAAGTGGGGGCAGCCATTCTCCTGGCAGCAGAAGCTTTTTTCCAGGGCTGGGTTGCACAAAACTCATGTTAGCGCTAACATGATGTTAGCGCTAACATCATGTTAAATGACGTAAAATGACACTGGATTTTGACGTCATCTAACATAAAAGTTAGCGCTAACACCATGTTAGCGCTAACATGAGTTTTGTGCAACCGGCCCCAGGCCTCGCAATAAATCTCGCGACATTATGACGTAGCACCGGCTCACCGCCGCGTCATGACCATAGTCACGTCACGTCGTTAGAGCAGTGGACGTGGTGGAGCGAGGAAGAAATGGCGACAAATATCGCTTGTGCAGTAGCCATTTCAGTGACGAAGGCTCCGTGAGGGACCTGCAGGCAGAACAAATTGGAGACACAGTAAAAAAGCTGAAATCGGATGCCATTTCTACCATTTTTTTGCACAAATCTGAGATTAAATGCCGATGAGCATGATGAGTGACGTCGTGGCGTGACGGTGGCGTAAACAAGTGAGCCGGAGCTACGTCATATCGCATTAAGCTTGATTCATACTTCTACGCCGTAATGTTGCGTAACGTAATTTTACGCAATGGCTGCCTCCATCGGCGCTAAACCTGAGGTACAAATTAGCCAACATTAATGTTAGCTAAAGTAAGAAAGGTGGTTCAACTGCAAAATTTGTTATAATGAAGTTTATTGAAAGGATCGAGCTACATTAATTCGCTAATGATAATGTCCCTTTAACATCAAGTTAGCGCTAACTCCAAGATAGCGCTGTCGTGAGTTTCGTGCAACCGGGCCCTGATTGTTTATGGTTCCACAAAGTATCATTCTATTCTTGCACGCTACTGATTGGTTAACTTGCTTGATTTGCTTCCTTCAGCCTTGGCTCACGGTATCGTGTCAGGCAGCCTCTAGACCATCGGTGGGTGGTAATATCATAAGGGAATGTGTCCACTTAATGTGCCGTGTGAAAGGTCTTCCGAGCGAACACATTGCGTGCTATGCATCGTACAGACAGCATTTCCTTGAACCAATATCGAGGAAATCTCAAGGTTTGCCAGAAAGGCAGATACGTCAAACTCTCATACTATCGTGTCATCATCTGTCGGAAGTAAGAAAAGGGAAGGGGTATACATATGCAAATGATGTGGAAGATGGGTATCATCAGTGGGGAAGCGGTCCGTCGGATCTGACTGATTTGATGTCCACCCTAAGTGCACGTTCGTGAGTCCGGGCAAGACTCTCTTGCTTATGATGCCTAAAATGACAGCAATTTGTCATACTAATAGACAATATAAGCATAAAGTCACAGGAGCGAGGCAAAGGGTAAATAAACGTTTAGGAGAATGCTATTCGTCACAAACCGAGGATCTCTGATCCTTGTTTGTGGGTTTGTGTGTCCAGGGAATTGGCGCATGGCGTTCAAAAGCAGCCGACATTGTTTATCACGCCACAGTATGTTGGGACACATAGATGTTTGTACACACAACTACATGTATCAGAGACGATTGTCACTAGCCTTCATGAGACACCATTAAAGCGGATTGTTCGCGTCTGTCCAAAGTGAACCAAAAATAATAAAACAACCCGTTTTATTCGTAACAACAACTGGTAAATGCATTGCGGCGGCCGCTCCGGAAACTGTTCTGTGGAATCTTTGACTCGGCGCGAATAGTCCGCTTTAAGTGCCACAGTGAGCATGAGGTGACTCTTTCTCCCTCCCCACCTTAATAAGACTGGTATCCTATCCAACCTATATATAGCCAGTGGTAACACCGAGGCTGGACTGATACCATATCGAAACAAAAATGGCCGCCACCCATACTTTCATCACTTGAGAAGTTCAACGAGCTGTTATAGCGTGACTAACCCTTCGTCAGGTAAGATAACATGCTTCAACTCATTCTTTTATGTGTAGCAACACTCACAATGCCTAATTGGTAACCAAGACCATTCAAATAGATAGATTTGAACAGTCTTTCGAGCATAATATACGACGTTGCCTAGAGCGGGTCAAATGTTACGTCGGCCGTCGCGAGATACAAAACCTAATGCATACAGTCGTGTCGTGCTAGTCCTTCGACTTCACCTGCTGTGTCACCTCTCTCTATCTGTGTGCAGCTGACATGCAGGAGCTCATTTAACGCGCATCCATCTGTAAACAAAAATTTCTTATATGCAAAAAATAATGTTATTCCAACTTCCTCTGCTTTATAAAACTCATCAAAAAGGCTGGGAGCCGCAACAGATTTTGTTGAATAAAACATGAGGAAGGCTCGTCATTTGTATAAATAACCAATTTGTATCTTAGGTGATTGTGTGTGTATTTACTACATGGACAATCTAGCGTCCAGTACCAAAGGATGGTTTCTTCTTTCCGACAACTGGTCAGCTTAACTGACGTGGGTAAGAACACCGGGCTGGTTTTGACACTAATGGTCAGAATCACCAAGAGTGGTAAAAGAACAGTTTCCACGAGAAAAACTGCTTCTTTCTGTTGTTCAGGAGCCACGGTGTGTAGTGGTTCGGGCCTCCGACTAGCGGTCAGAGGGTCCGGGGTTCGAATCCCACTGGGCGTGAGACTCTGGGCAAAGTCTCTTTGCCTCACTGGCCTCTCTCCACCCAGGTGTATACATGGGTACCGGTCGGAAATGCTCGGATTGTAGCACTGAATGAGCAGCCATCTGAGTTCTACTGAACGGTTTCAGGATAGACTGGGGTTAAAGTGTAAAGTCAGATGACACCTCTACCGTTGTTGATATCAGGGGCCGGTTGCACAAAAGTTAAAAATCACTGTTAGTTTATCTTGGCGTTAACTTATCCCAAAATGTTAGTTTTGTAAGTTAACACCAAGTTAGGGATTTTAACAGGAAAAGTTAAACTTTTATCTTTTCAACTTTCGTGCAACCGGCCCCAGACTATGAACCCAAACTTTTTAAACTTTAGGAACAGTTTGTTGGAGTTGTCAAGTACCGCCGACAGCAATGTAAGATACAGAATAGCACAAAATTGACACACAAAATGATAATAAGCAAGAAGTCAATCTCCAGAATTCACGAATTTTCGACCCCAACCGGGGTCTTTTTCAAGTGGAACTTTACAATCTGAAACTCTAGAAAAGCTCGAGGACAGAAAAGCCTACAACATCACATACAAGCAAACCAAGGAGCAACGGCAAATCACGCGTGGAGTGTGTCATCACGAGATTACGCTAATGGATTTGTGTCCAATCAGTGATCTTCGATCCTGTCAATCGGAATAGCTATTGACAACAAACTTGGACCAATCACTGGTCAGCAGTGGCAGGCCCAAGGGTGGCTTTGAAGGACATACACGTATTTGAGTGGCTGGAAGAGCTTGCAGAATGACCGGTTGGCTTGGCGTGTATCCACCGGCAATTGCTGGATTGTCAATGGTAATCTTCGTCCACACGAAATGAATTAATCATGAGTTCCTACAGACCTAGAGACAATATAATGACTAGTAATGAGAAGACTGTATTTGTTTCTCTAAAAGCTGCCCTGCTTTTATTTCTGGCATCCTTCTCCGCTAGGAGAAGCTTTGATAATCTTATGATTATCTGCAGGGCATGGGCCATACATGTACAGTCATTGACATTAGTTTATCTACACCTACTACCTTGAATATTTCAAATACTACTGGGCCAATTTTAACACGGTTTGTACCACATGAAAGTACTGCATCAAAATTTTGGAAATTTGGAAATATCATAATTATGTAATAGCTCATTAGAAAACCCCCTAAAAATCAACATTTTTATTATGGAATTTTTTGTGACTTTTGTTACAGGGTTGATAGAGTGGAAGTTTCTAAGGATTTTGGGCTTTGTTTCATCAAAATATCTCGAGTGGTTGCTGAGATATTTGAGATTATCGAAATTTTGATAATTTGAGATTTTCGTGTTTTTCAGGAAATTTTGATGCCATCAGTTAAAGCTAACCTCAGAATATTGGTTTACAATAATTTTGGAACTTTTTGCGTTAACTGGGCCTAGATATTCATATTTGAAAATACCCCCTTAACTTAAGACATGCTTAACTTCTAACCAGTTTACGCTATAAGTTCCAAAACTTCATAATCCTACGTTTTTAGGTGAGCTCTGTCTACTAATATCAAAATTTTGTGAAAATTTGGAAAATCTCAAATTATCAAAATTTTGATAATCTCAAATATCTCAGCAACCACTCAAGATATTTTGACGAAACAAAGCCCAAAATCCTTAGAAACTTCCACTCTATCAACCCTGTAACAAAAGTCACAAAAAAGTTCCATAATAAAAATGTTGATTTTTAGGGGGTTTTCTAATGAGCTATTACATAATTATGATATTTCCAAATTTCCAAAATTTTGATGCAGAAATATGACCAAGGTTATATACTTTCATGTGGTACAAACCGTGTTAAAATTGGCCCAGTAGTATTTGAAATATTCAAGGTAGTAGGTGTAGATAAACTAATGTCAATGACTGTACAATGTAGTTAATTGGCCGAATTTAAAAAACATAGCAAAAGCTTACAAGCCAAAGCCTCAAGGTCAAGCTTTTGCTTGTAAAGGAGAAGCACAAGCCAAAGATTTTGCTCACAAACATATTCATAATCAATTGCTTAACCTAATGGACCTTTTCTTATAAAGCCATGCAAGATTTTCTATCTGATGAAGCTAATGCTCGCAAGACAAAGCTTCTGCTAATTCTTATAGGGAGTTGCTTGTTCTATGAAGCAAAAGCGAAATTTTATAAATACTTCTTCAAGAAAAAGACCAGAAAAAGCAAATGCTAGTTTTTATCAATTCGGCCCATTGTGTAAAGACCTTGCTTCTGTACCACGTGTCTGCTCTCCTGGCTAACAAATTCAAATTCAAATTACGTTTATTGCTCCGTATAAGATAAGCTAAGGTTACACCTGTTGAAAATACCCGTGTTTTTCCAGACCCGTGTCAAACTCTTGTGTAAATGTACGTAGGTTAAATCCGCCGGCCAACGCGGTGATAGCGGGTGTCAAGTCACTTTAACCTTGTTTGGGGTGAGAATCGGCCAAGGAATGCGACTCCGACGGTAAAAATGGTTCCTGTATTAATGTTTGTCATACTGAGTTTAATTAACAGACGTCAGATTTGGAAAGCTCATCCATTACTCTCTAGGAAAAGGTTTTTGTGACTGATCACTTTGGACACTCCTTTACAAATGACGTTAACTCTCCCGTAAAAGAAAAGCCATCGAGTAGCTATTTGATGAACGATAGATCGTCTACAGATTAGCAAAAGTCATTTGCCGGTTATTAATAGCTTCGGTGGTTTATCACTGATCTAATCGTGGGAGGGAAAGTAATGAAAGATTAGGACGACATACGTCTTGTGTTACGGTAACAAATGGTGAGCATGATCGAATGCAAGAAGGAGAAATCGGCGAACGCGACCTTGGGAGGTCAGCTCATGGGCTCCTTTCGGTTAAATGGACGTTAATCTCGCGATTACCAAACACGAGCTCCATTTCACTTAATGGACGTTAATCCGTCGATATTACGAAAGCACACCTCTGAAGCTGTAGAGAAATGGACAGAAAATCAGAGGGAAATACTGGTCAAGCTAGTCAAGGAATTTATAGAGTTTTCGCAAAGCCCCCGAAACGCCGACGCTATCCTTTTTGTCTATCCTTTTGTTCACTGCTCCCTTCGTGGCTTCGAACAATGGGATTGGCGTTCACGTTGGCGTTTCGGAGGCTTTGCGAAAACTCGCTTTTGACTACCATGCCCGAACATGGAAACGCTTGAGTCAGGAGCAGCGCGACCAGGAAATAACAAGGCTTCTGCCGCCTTCGCGGTGCGATGAGACATTTTGCGCGCCTGATTGTTTCCACTGTTAGGCTAAGGCTAAGAATCCATTCACGCGATTATCGCATCACGTTGCAAGTGTGAACAGCCTACAGCTGTTCACACTTGCGGTGCGACGTGATGCGATAGGACGCGACGAGCGATTTCCACCGCCCCCGATCGCTCCTGCAGTATTTTTCCGCGTCGAATCGCCTGCCGCGTGAGGATACCGGCATATCTGGCACAATTTGAATGACATCAAAGCACTTCCGCTAATCATGACCACCGCACGCAACGCGCCGCACTATGTCAAAACTGACACCCTTGGCGATTTTTTCAACGCATCGCACCACATCGCACTGCGCCGCCAGTGTGAACAAGGCAAAAACTGGCCTTCACTTCGGCAAATACTCGATTGACCCAACATACACAGTTTGGTCGTTAGTTTCATCAACGAGCATCCCACCGGGGACCTTGTCGAACAGACCACAATCAATCAGTTTTCCAAAGAGATATTTGACTAGTGTTACCCAGCGCTGATTGTGAAATTCGCTGGTAAACTGAACGATTAATATTGATCACGTCTAGATAAGGATGAGGAGAATTGGTTGACGGCCAGCCAGACATGTTAAAATCAGCCTAAATGTAAAGAGTGAGGGTTCGCAAATCTGACGAAACACGAAGTACGAAATACGAAATTGGACTCATTTCAGAATGTATTTCAGGAGACGGTTGGTACCACAAATTTCGCCTGCTGCAAGAGCGTCTTAAATAGCGTATGACTATAGACCGATAGTTACGGTGCAACTTTGAAGTTTACCTTTCGTTTCCACTTCATAGCTACGAAGTGGAAATTTAAAAATTGAAGATGCACCATAACTCTCTCGGTCTTACATGATATGCTAAAAGACGCACCGGCAGCAGGGACATTTGTGGTACCAACCATCTCCACAGGAATACAATACGTCATGGAAACACTGGCAGATATAACACCTGTGGCAGGTCCCTACCCATTCAGAGGGTTGATGACCAGAGCGTCAAGCTGGTACAGATATGATCGCTACCTGCAATGGCTCGACCTGATACATATCAGCAGGGGAAACCAACAAAACACTGTGGTCCAGCGACATAATCGAGTTGACGCAATCCCCCACCCAGCAGGAGCATTCAGTAGTCGTGGACGGAGTCTTGTCTAGAATACAGAATTAAGCTGACGGAAACATGAGATAGATGGCTAGTCGGTAATCTACATCTCCCAGTGGCACTATCTAAAGAATGAACTACTCCCAGGTGCTGCCATGTTTGAACAAACTCGATCACTGGCGGCGAATTAGCTGTCAATTCATTCTTTGGTATTCAAAACATCGGTGCTAAAGGAATATGTCGCAGGATTTTTTGCAGGGTGTGCAACTAGGTGTTCATAAATAGTGCGAGTGTATGGGTTCTGCACCCGACCGACTCAACAAGTAGCGAACATTTGTCTCATGATAACACAAGTCAGGACAGAACGCCTTCAACTCTGTTTTGGTGTTTTGGTTTTGTTCGCCATGGCCTCCGTCTTCAATTATTCATTGTTTGGGTCGGCCCCCGCCATCTTGAATTGCTTGTATGCTGCACATGCGCAGTTATATAGGGCCGGCAAATTCGTATCTTGCGACCAATCACATGCATTCGTTTGCCTACCAGATCGTTGCGCACGCACAAAATCTCCACAGAAACCAAGATGGCGGACGGCCGTGGAAACAATGAATACTAGTAAGGCGAGAGTTTTTTTATTCCTTGTTTCGCGAACTTTTTTTCCCACAAATTTTGTGAGGTGGTCGGAAAAAAAATAAAAATAAAGTTTTTTTTTCTTCCATTTTGACACTTCACAAAATGGTGCTTGGGAAATTTCTGGGAGGAGGCAATAAAAAAATAAAATTTTTTATTTCAAAAAAAAATTTATTTAGAAAACAGAAGTTTATTCTTGCCTTTTTTACAAGATGCCGTCTAACAAGTGGCGGGAGTTTTTTTTCAATTCACGAGCCGAGAACCTGTTGATTCGGAGGTTTTCCCATTCATCAGGGACATCCATCAGCAGCAGGTCACCCAGTCTGGCANCAGAGTGGTGTTCACGATGGCTTTGCCGTATTTTTAACTATTGATCCATTACATTGTGCGCGCTGCGTGTTTTATGAGGTGACAGATGTGATGGGCTTTAGTAGAGCAGTTTAGAAAATAGGGTGGTTTAGACAGCTTACTGAATTTTTAGCCTGCTGTTTGTCTAGTTGATTGGTTGCAAGAGTGAAATGTATCAGAACTCTTGTTCCTCTGAAATTCACCACTTTTCCATTTGTATCTGTAATCTGGAATGTTAAATGATTCGTCGTTTTATTTACACTTCTTGTACAATGATTAGGTTCATATCTTTGAAGTTTAATCTGCTCACCGTCATCTACTGGTATTGAGCATAAAATGTCTGAGTGTTTATTATTATGGAGTGTATGTTCTTGATTGATTAAGTTGCATCTCAAAAAGAGATCTGTAACATAGAAAGGTAGTGGTTTAGTTGAGTAATATCAATAAATTTACAAATTAAAGAAAAAATGGCTTAAAAAACGATAACCCTCAAATAAAAGGTGTTTTTTATGATTTTATTAATTGGTTATAGATAGTTCAGCTCTGCTGTCACTTCGTGATAGTACTTTCTAAAAATACATTTTAAGGTTTTATCTTAGATTTAATTGAAACCATCTACTTTCTGTTAATTAGGTAGAAAGAAAATAAACATAAACGGGGTGAAGTAAATCATTGTTCAATCAAGAAGTTTCTTCGTTAAATAAATGGTAATAGAAAATAACAAGTGTGAATCATTGTGTGAATTTATAGAAAAGAATAAATTTTATGCTTTACTAATAGGATTAGGGGGTGCAGGATTAATGTATGTACTTTATGAAAAAATGACTGAGCCTATACATGTGACAATTTATTCTTGTGACGAATGTGATAGAGAATTTAAAAACAAAAGAAGTTTTATGAGACACAAGAAAACTAAACACTTGGTTCATGAAAATGATGAAAATGAATAATTCAACTTATCGATTAGTTCATGTTGTAATTTATGATTTTGAAGACATTTATTGTACTTAAAACATTTATCACATTTTCCACATCTTTTTATGCTTCTAAGATAATCGGTAATATACTGAATATTCTTGTAAGTTTCGTAAGGAAAATGTTTATTTCTGTCATAAATCTCAATTAACTGCCTTAAAGTAGAAATAGAATAATAAGCAATAGCTGAAATAGCTCCTAAGATTACTATCTTATCCCTATTATTGTAAAAGACGTGTAAAAGTTTTAAACACTTTTCAGCTTTGCATGTTTGTTCTGAACCACTCATTTATAAATAAAAAGTAATTAATTAAAAATGTATTTCTAGAGATAGCAACTCCTTAAAAATACATTTCTAGAGATTGTAACTCCTTAAAAATGTATTCCTAGAGATTGTACTACCTTAAAAATGTCTTTCTAGAGATTGTACTACCTTAAAAATGTATTTCTAGAGATAGCAGCTCCTTAAAAATGTATTTCTAGGGATTGTAACTCCTTAAAAATGTATTTCTAGAGATTGTAACTCCTTAAAAATGTATTTCTTGAGATTTCAATTCCTTAAAAATGTATTTCTAGAGATTGTACTACCTTAAAAATGTATTTCTAGAGATTGTACTACTTTAAAAATGTATTTCTAGAGATAGCAGCTCCTTAAAAATGTATTTATAGAGATTATACTTCCTTAAAAATGTATTTATAGAGATTTCAATTCCTTAAAAATGTATTTCTAGAGATTGTACTATGTATTTCTAGAGATTGTAACTCCTCAAAAATGTACTTATAGAGATTGTACTACCTTAAAAATACATTTCTAGAGATAGCACTACCTTAAAAATGTATTTATAGAGATAGCACTACCTTAAAAATGTATTTAAATGTATTTCTAGAGATAGCAGCTCCTTAAAAATGTACTTATAGAGATTGTAACTCCTTAAAAATGTATTTCTAGGGATAGCAACTCCTTAAAAATGTATTCCTAGAGATTGTAACTCCTTAAAAATGTATTCCTAGAGATTGTAACTCCTTAAAAATGTATTTCTAGAGATTGTAACTCCTTAAAAATGTATTTCTAGAGATTGTACTACCTTAAAAATGTATTTCTAGAGATTGTAACTCCTTAAAAATGTATTTATAGAGATAGCAACTCCTCAAAAATGGTATTTATAGAGATAGCAACTCCTCAAAAATGTATTTTTAAGGTAGTGCTGCAGTACGGGAGTGTAAGGAAGTAGTAATAGCAGTGCTTCAGCTTTGCTGACACTTCGACTGTGTCGTGAGTACTCTAGAAATACATTTTTAAGGAAGTACAATCTCTAGGAATACATTTTTAAGGAAGTACAATCTCTAGAAATACATTGTTAAAGCAGCAGACAACTGTAAAGAATTCTACCTCTTCAAAAAGGTAGTAGTTCAACTGTGTTGACACTTCGTGAGTAGTGTAAGGAGTAATATATCTTGTTAGTAACTGGTTCTAACTAAAAATAACAAGAAATCAACTAAAATCAACAGGTTAGTTAAAATCTAGTTAAAAGCTAGTTAAGGCTAGTTGCAACTAGAATCAACTAGAACTTAACTAAAAAGCAACTAAAATCAACTAATTGTCTGATTGTTGTTTCTTTTTGTTGCTAACTAACTTTAACTGGAATTGACTAACATTTGACTAAAATTTAACTAGATTT
>NMRB01002415.1:2713-20929 GCA_002633025.1 Notospermus geniculatus
AATGGGGTACCGGCAAACAAAAGGAGGCGCTGATCATCAACTCGGTTAAAACGCAGGTGCGCATGCCTTTGCGATTGTTGAACGTCATCAGCCGTCGTGCGTCATTCTGACGTTACAAAAACTGCGTCATTCACAACCCATGACGTCGACCATTCGCCTGTCGTTTACGCTAAAATGGTCAACTTTATCGATTAAATTCATCATGTTCCCGCAGAGATTTTTGCTCAAAAGCCATAAGATATATTTTAGCACTTCTGTACTTAATGATAGAAAATTAAAATCAGAAATTGAGTGCAATGTTTTAGTTATATTTGGCCTAGAAACAGGGTGTGCTATTAAGAATTAATTGGAAAATAACGTTAGCCTCACTTTCAATGACGCAGTCATGACCGAGTTGATAGTCAGCGCCGCGTCGCGGATTAGGTCTGCCGGTACCCCATTGCTTCACACCCCACTGAAAAATACGTCTGTCGTCAATATGTGAAGGGCAAAACTTCATTGAAAATCCAATTATTTCGATTAATCTTACAGGAACATTAAACAACAGACAGGTAAAATGTCAAGAAATTTGAAGGACGCTGTTTCACTACTGAGGGGGAATTCCCAGCCTGTCTGAGGGGGTGCGTTCATCAAATAGGACAGCTAATTTCATACGCCTCTAATTCAGCGCGGATAAAACCAGGCGTTCACTTTTCTTTTATCTCTGCCGCCCCAATACCCAGCTTGTTCAGCCCCTAGGCTGGTTCCTCAATATACAACAGCTTGAAAATATCGCTTTTCATATTGAGCAAACCTCAAATGAAACATGTGCAGAATGTACACCAAATGCTACTCATTGGCAAAGTGCCTTAAAAAGTTAATTTATTGCAATATTGCGTCCTAACACATTTTTTGTGTTTGATTTGGGTCGAGTGCCATTGTCGCGGATAATGTGCAACGTGTACTCCTGGGAAAGCACCCTTGAGAAGCGAGGGAAGGTTTGTTTCTAAAAATAGCTCGACCATGTGTATACGGGGCGAGCCATGGGCGGGATCAAACGCGTTGGGACGGGCCACCTTTCATCCCCACGTGCCCGCGAAGACAAACCCATTTCTAAGCACACTGGAGCAGCCTATTCTGCGGAATTTGGCGTGGGGAAATCACCGCCCTCATCACAACGACGAAAAACTGGCTGTTGATAAGTGTTTTTTAGGCCTACGAATTGGCCCCCGGACATAGGCCTAGACGTGGGTCTGTCTGCGCCGAGGCTGTAGGCCCCCTATACGGGAAAATGGATGCGTAACCACATAGGCATAACCACCGTGACGGCCTACTTCCAGTGTCCGCCAACAAAAGTCGACGTCGCTATATCCCATGATTTTTCAATGGTTATTTTTCTCATCAAAAGAACCGTCCTCTTTTAGACCTAAATTATGATGTTTTCGGTGTTTTGAGATTGGCCCGGGCAGGCTAACCCTCCCGGAATAGGCCTAGTAGGTGATAATAACTGCTCAGTGGATTGGAACGTGGTATAGTGCACGGTTGAGTAAGAAAATGAGTAGGCTCAGTTTTTTTCCGCAGTCTATCGTAATGAAATGAAATGAAATGAAATGAAATTGCATGGCCATTCGGAACTTCCGAAGGCAACTGCTCGGCAATTTCCGTAGACACTCGCATTTCCCCTCGGACCAATTCCAAGGCAGCCATCTTGACCGCGCAACGATTTCAATGCGTTTCTGGTGGTTTGGATGCGGTCGCCTCATCACACCCTGCGCATGAACGAACTAGATCGCACAAAAACGTTGCGTTATTGATCAATAATTGGCAGATTCGGTGAGATATCGGTAAGTTTATATATAATATGCCTCAACTTATCGAGCAAGTAGGGTTGAACATCTTAACGGGCCAAAATTCGGCGAAAATAGTCCCACGGNCCACCGTCAGCGTAGATAAATGTATCAAAATAAAATGTATCAAAATAAGAAACATTTTTTGTATCAAAGACTGACGAAAACAGTGCGATTGTATATAAAGTACCGGTACATTACGAACTACATCGCGCATGCATATTGGGCCTAATATGTGAAGAAATAGTCCCTCCGCGGTGTATTGATTGACGATCAGGTCACGGAATCGCAAGGATAATGACTTCTCAACTCCTGACCGGTAACTGCTTTAAAAATCGTGTCTAATCGTGCGCATTACATAAAATAGCTCCCAATAGCTATTGACAACATTGTCCATGTACGTATTTACATTTTTTAGTACAGTTTACAAACGTTTAAACACCATTTTATCTACCGCCCAGACTCCCGTCTGGCCTCCCTATTAAAATGTCTAAAAATAGATTTAGAAATCGCCGAAATTTGTACCTTTCCTGACGTTTGTTCGTACTGCCCAACCAATCAGGTCGACAGCTAATGGTAGACTATCACCAGACGCAATATGACGTTCAAACTCCGCAAAAGAAGGCCGTAAACGTCAAGTAAAGCTTGATTACGTCATACAAATGCTTTGGAAAAGTGGTGTGAAAATAGGGGTCCATATGGCCGCAGCTGGCGCTCCAAGCGGCTCCATAGCGAACCAATAGTCCCACGGCGGTCACGTGGGTTTGATGATAAACAATATGGCTGCCTTGGACTTGTGTCCGAGGTGAAATGCGCCGCCGAGTGGATAGATAAGCAGTTCGCCTCAGGTCGTTCCGAATGCTGCATGGCGACCGACGAAACGAATCAGGTTCGTTAACATTTCCATGGATAGAGGGCAGCACCACCTTAGGCTTACTAGTAATTCTGGGCCGACATTCGTGAAATCATATTTTTGCTTATCTATTTTTGGTGAAATGAAAGAAAACACGACAATTTAACGTATCAAACGGTTTAATTAATGATGAGACTACACGTGTGATATAAATTACAAAATTACGCTAGGCTAGGCCTATCGGTGAGGCAGCGGCAAGCACAGATGGGGAGAGAATACTGGTCTTGGTTGGTACTCCTGTACGTGAAAGCCTACCCCGGGAGGCCTACTTCATCGAGCTACAATGATAGGCCTACATCTACACGCCAGTTATTTTTTCCTTGACAAGTAGTTGGCCAATGACCTGGGCACTGAGATTTTTGGAGGACAGTGGTAAAAAAAGTTGCCTACTCCACTACAAGGCGTGCAGCACACTCATCATTGGACACTTTGACGTCACGGTCGATTTTCCTGCCAGTTATTTGCCAGTGAAAGGTGCAATTAAGACAATGTAAGAGAGTTTGTCATGAATGGTTTCGTTCCCAGACGTTCCGCAAGAACCAAACCTTGGAAAACCCGTTCGCGACACAAAAATCTATGACGTAGAACACGAGGATTCCCCCCTAGTACGCTGAAAACACAAGATTTTTCTCAAGGCCCCAAGATGTCGAGTTTATGTCAATGCCAACGGTCACTTCGCCTTCGGACTCGCACTGCACTCCACTGTATTGGTGATCGAAAAGCTTTGATGATGCAGCTGCACGACTGACGCCCCCACAGTAGTCTGGAACCTTTTTTTTGGTGTGGACCGAATCATAGGTTTCTAAGAGTGAGAGATGTTACCCCACGATCAGTGCTTGAAAATGTCCACGTCTAGTCTCCTACACTATGTTAGACTATGCCTACAAAGCGACAATATATTCTACAACATTAGGCCTATATACAGTTTTGATATGAAACATTAATGCTTTTTAATACCGTAGTGACATCTACGTACACGTTTTCTATAGTTATGGCACGTTTTTATCATCAACTGTAGATGGATCATCTACTACACGTTTTCTATAGTTATGGCACGTTTTTATCCCATTCTAGATTTAAAGGGTTGGTGTAAAAGGAGAAAATGACCCTTGTAAAAAGTCTCCGACAGTATACAAACATCCCCACAAACTACCCTTTATCAATGATTCCTTTTATGCTGGATATCCACGCATCCAGCTTCCCTCCATTGCTGTAACCCGTCAAACGGGCAACGAAGGTGAGGTAGGTCCACGTTCAGTGAGCGAAAGTCGCTTTCTCTTCAATAAATCAGTGAGGGATTGTCCTGGGATGATGTTTGGATATTCGCTGAGTTGCTCCGGACTTCGCCATTGTCCTAGTTTCTTCATACTAAGAACTCCTCGACCAATTGAATTTGAGAGCGTTGGTTATCCATGCCGTCGATAGATGGCGACACCTCACGTTCAATAATCCCACACGATCTCCATAAATAAGCAATAACCTGGCTATGAATTGCTTTTTCAGCAACGACGATTTTTTTTATCGTTGCCTCTCAAAAAGATATGCTGGTCTTAATCCCATGGACTCGATGTTCTGTGAAAGGTAATTTCCTTGCGGGGTCAACGTTGTTTTTTCTAATCAAAAATGGCGATTGTTATGAACGCGCGCGGATCGTCTCAGTGCTAATGATGAGGAATCATGGGCGGTTTCTTATCTTATAATCCGAGACTATTTCTGAAAAGAAATAAAAGGTAAAGATTGTAGCATGGACCCATTGGCGGCCATCTTGAAAATGGGGCCTCTCCGGAAGTCAGATTTTGGTAGAATTTCAGTATGCCATTAGGTAGGTAGAATGCTACCAATTCTGTTGAATCAGGCATTTGTTGAACATTTTATTACTCTTCATTCCACATCCGATTGGCGCGAGGTTTATGGCCGATATCTCCACAACGGCTGGGTCAAATTTGACACACTATACATCAATTTGGCCGCTACAGGCATCATTGCTGTCATTTTCCCTAAAAACGTGACATAAAAAAGTTCTTTCACCAATCACAGTCCGTGTTTACGGCCTAAATGGCGGCCATTTTGAAATGACGCAATGCATTACTCATGTGTAAACTGCACTGAACATCGTGGTGAAATGAAATGGATTTTGAGAAAGGGATCCGTTATGTCGGGCTTGCATAAAAAATGAAGATAGCAGAAAGATACCGACAAGAAAAACAAAACAATTGGCGTATGTTTTGTCAAATTTGACCCAGGCGTTGCGGAGATATCGGCCGAAAATAGCTCGCGCGAATCGGATGTGGAATGTATCAGGGGGATTTTTTTCATAGACTATCTTACGAGAAGGAGCGCATCTACCCACCTGCCACTTTTTGCAATCTACATGAGGATAAGGCACGTGACAATCTATCCAGTGTCGCCTTCTCCTGATCTCGCTCGTGCCACTTGACCAGGCCAAGGTAGGCTAATTCTTTGTCACTCGGCTTCTTGTTCTTCATGCTGCGGCGCTCAATTAGGGTGAGGTCAGTGTCGAATAGGCCTAGCATCTTCATGACGGGCCTCCATTGGTGGCTGATATCGCCGGCGATGAGGCGGAAGAGGTCTTGCATGGCTGAAAAGAGAGAGTTTTTCGACTATAAACCAGAGAATATTAGAAGATGTACACCATGGGTACAGAACGCGACGGCCGATTCAACTACTTGCTGCATGGTGACGATGAACATGATTGCAAGCTGGCAGGAAAACGTTCGTCGACCTTCTTTTCTCCGAGGTATACGTTACCAGACCCAGGGCCGGATCCGGGGGGGGGGGGGCGTGGGGGAGTATGCCCCCTATTTTTGGCACAGCAATGATTTTTTTAAGCAAGAAAAATTCAATCACATAAAAATTCGAGTATTTTGCTCTCAGATGCCAGGAAAATGCATCGTAAAAGCACTTAGATTGTCAAATTTTTCTGCGGGAGGGCCCCAGACCCCCCGTTTATCGTTTGGGCTTCCCGCTTTCGTTGTCCGCCGCCTCCGTCGAGCTACGCCCCCCTTTCTGTCAACCCTGGATCCGGCCCCGAGACCGAGGCATCACTTGGGGGGTATCTTAACATCGGGATGTGCTCCTTGGACCTCTGAAACACCCCTGCAATGCATGCCTCAAGCCCCTGTGCATTACTTCCTCACTATACACCCAGGTACCGTAATCAATTACACAACCAGAATCTGCTTCACGTGCTGAAAGATGCTCAGCAGAGCAGTCACGTCAGTGGTTTGCTTCAAACCAGCTGGTAGCATCACTGCCTGTACATTACAGCGAGCGTGATATGAAATTCCCGACTGGGTAAACATTTTTATAGTGGCAAGGTGGGAAAGCATGTTTACGCATGTAGCTGCGAACAAACTATAGGCCACGCCGGTTATTGAACGCTCGAAAAGAAGGTGGAATAATTTTCTTTGTTTTACGAACGACGCACCAAAAAAAGCTATCATGCAGAAGAAGAAACAAAAGAATAAAGCAAAAGAGAGCACTCAGTGCCCTTCTCACTCAGTGCCTGCTGCTGCTGCTGCTGCTGCTGCTGCTGCTGCTGCTGCTGCTGCTGCTGCTGCTGCTGCTGCTGCTGCTGCTGCTGCTGCTGCTGCTGCTGCTGCTGCTGCTGCTGCTGCTGCTGCTGCTGCTGCTGCTGCTGCTGCTGCTGCTGCTGCTGCTGCTGCTGCTGCTGCTGCTGCTGCTGCTATTTCTCGTCCTCGTGTGTTGCTTCGCTGCTCCTCACCGTTGATCACTGACTTGTCGTTTTATTTCCAATCAGTAAAAATCCAATTAACTCCCGTTTAAGCCAGGCGTGACTAATTCCATTCCCTGGAACCGATTCAAGGGTACATCGATTTGTTATTGATGGCTTTGAACGATTTTAATGGTGATTTATATGCCGATGGTGCATTTCAAAATCACAGCATGATTTGCCATCATGTGAGAGAAATCCATTAAGTCGTTATAGCGGTGTTCATGTGAAGGAACGATTACAGGAAACCCTGTACGGATAAAAAAGGAATGGCCTTTTCCCATCTTCATCAGATGCAAACCAGTGCGTGGTGGACGGTGAAACATACATGTAGGCCAACCCCAAGTTCTCGACTCGGTCGAGCCGAGGCTTTTCAGCCACAGCAGGGCCGTATTTAACTTTTTGGTCCGGGGGGCAGAAGACCTCTTTTTGCCGTTATTTGCCCCAAATCCGCATGAAAATCACGTATTTTGGTTGGCTCAGGGGGCAACAGCCCCCCTCGCCCCCTTTAAATACGGCCCTGCACAGGATAGACGTAAACTCCTCCCGCAGTTAACCGCTACCCACCACGTTACCCGCGCTCTGAAACTGCTTCAGTTGGATGCGATCCTCAAAGTATCGCTAATAGACTGCGTTAGCTGTCCGATTCGCCGAATCCCCCTGGGAATCTGCACAGTGTACATTTTGTACACGTATCTTAGCCAATCAGAAAGTGCGTCACGGCGGCGTCGGTTAAACCTGTGATGATGGCTTATGGTTGGATTCCGCGTCAAAAAGCGCCGTCTATTGATGATCCTTCACGTTTGGCGCCAATCGTTACGTGTTTAGTGGGCCAACTGAACACTGGGGCCGAGTGTAGAATAGAGGATGCAAAATGTTCCGAGCTCGTGCTCATTTGCCGGAATACGAGCAATTTTCCCCACCAGGGGAGCAAGGATCGCAAGCCAGAGAGACCCCATCCTGGGAACCCAGGGCATTTCCACTCTGCATAGCGCGTTAAGAGAGTAGGGGAGCGCGTTTTAGAGGACCTGTTGCAAGAGGATGGAGAGACCCCCTTGTGGTCCAGTGTCCGAGTGGAGACTTCTACCTTCAACCCAACGCAAGAGTTGACACGCACGTCCATTTTCCTCGTGCATTTGGCTGTGCACAGACAACAAACACTCAACACTGGGAGTGTGCACTTGAGTTGTGAGGTCAAAGTACTCGATCAACCAACGAGAAATATACTGAGGCCTAGAACCAACGTTAAACCCTGTCCTTGTAGAACCGAACAGAGAATTTTTTCAATCGAGGCGAATCAATCTCAGCCTCAGAGGAGTGTAGCAAACTAAGTAGAACATCTGGCCGAACTGACAGGTGATTTATCAGAGCGATCCAAACTGACGGTGAGAGAATTTACCGTACATCACTTACAACGGAAAATCAATAGGCTAACATGATCGGTTTTGAGGTCATCTACGACGCTCGGATCAACCCCTTCAATTTCAGGAGGAGGAAGAAGGAAAATTTCAGCAGGAGGCAGGAGGTGTAGACCTTCGCCCAGCTTCTGTTTTTGACAAATTAATAGGGAGTTTAAGAAATCAAACGATAAACATTAACTTTACGACAACGTTATTTTTCATACTGCGTATTCACCAGAGTAGATTAGCCTATATGTTGCAAAAAACGTTGTCGTAAAGTTAATGTTTATCGTTTTTAAACTCCCTATTGAGTTTTAGCCATGTACGTAACGTGGACTTCATGTGTGTCCCCATTTGTGAAGTATAGAACGGAATGTCCTCACTTGACACCATGTACATGTATGTGTGCTATTGGACGACAGAGAGGGGACCTTCGTGAGACCTCAGGACAGCTGGGGGTCTAGAAGAAAGCTCGTATCGTCTTCCGTAACTGCTACGACCAGGTCGAGGAAAATACATCTGAAAAGTAGCCGAACGCTGAAGAACTAAGCGAGGAAAATCTGCTTACCCATGGTCAGATTTTGAGGTCGAGGACGGGTACTACGGATGATGTGCGGGCCACTCAGACGCTGCAGAACCGATCGATCTATGGTTAATATTCCGATCTCTCGTACATTCCAGAGGAGCCAGAAGTATTCCAACCGGAGCCTGGACCAACCGCACCTACACGAGCCGTGATGAAGTGTGTGGGAAAGAAGGCAACACAATGCATGCAATCAATGCCACTCCGAACTCACCCAATTTTGGTCTAATGGCTCCTAGACCTTTAGTTATTCAGAACATGCCACTAAAATTGATTCTATCAAAATTGTCACACGGTGAGAGACGGTACTTGAATCCGGGGCAAGTGCGACTTCGAGCGAATGCATCTGCAAACACGTGGCTCAAAAATCCACCAAATCGATTTTGACAAAAAGGCCACAGAATAAAAATCAACAGAACCCTGCCATAGGCCTATTACATGTATCATTGCCAATCGAGAAATTCTGTGTATAGTAGGCCTAGACTAACCACCTCCAAACCTATCAACAGCAGTCGTGTCTGCACTGACTGGTGAGCAGTCAACCCCCGGGAGTCAACCTCCTGCGCATGTCTAGCCTGACTACTTCCGGTCGTCAATACTAAATTGGATCTGCTTGGAGAGTACCGGTACACTGTTAGAAATTATTAATTTTACAGTAGTAATTTTGCAGTAATTTTACAGAAAGTGCCTGCAGCAGAGTCCCCAGCACTTTCTGTAAATTTACATAATTTTTTTATGGTATGATTCATGTTTGCCTGTATTGGTTGGACTCCATTGGACATCCCATTATGATGCCTTCTGAGAGCAGTATGAAAATATAATTTGGTCAGCCTCCAGTCAAGTCTCTGTTAACATTTATTTAAGTCTGTAGTTTTACAGATCACTCTGTAATTTTACAGATCCAGTGCTGGGGACTCTGCTGCACAGATCTTCTGTAAAATCTTCTGTTATTTCTAACAGTGTAGTGATCAGTGGGATGTTGGTCATTTGAAGTAATAGCTCCATTTTCTACTCTCAGTAAGTAAAAGTAGTGTAGAGCAGCTTTTCCTTCAATTAACCATGCCCCCGCTGACGCCTGACGACAGTTCCCTCTGCCATAATGGCGATCTTAGCTACGATAGAGGGCAGCACATCAAAACCATGTCCTATACAATGGGCGCATTTTGTGTGTGAAATTGATCAGTAGGCCAACCATGCCACATATTGAAAAAACCTTGCTAGCTTAGTTGGTTGCTAGCTAGTGTACAGTCATTGGCCTGTACAATGTGGGTAATTTAGTTAGTAACTTAAAGCCAAGCAAGGTTTATGAATGGGCCCTGCAGGATGTCATTTTGATTTCAATAGTTTTAACCACTAGTGACACCTAGTGAGGAAAGCATGGCCGTGGGCCCATGGGCAGCAGCACATTTCCTCAACCCTCGAGGTCGTGCTTCGGTAAACAGCGGCCATCTTGAACGATATAGCAACACAGCAGAGTTTGAAAACGGATACCGCAGAAAACCTGAAGCTTTCTCTACAGAAGTAATTGATTTGCTGAACTTGCTAGCTATATACTTCAGCACGGTAGATTTCTGATGTTGGTATAGAAGGACGGTATCAAAGTAAGTCAGTTAATGAACACACCAAGTGAAAGCCACACTCATCATTGAGATTTTGTGCGGTGTGAAGTGGTCACGTGATATTTTCATCCAATCAAAACGAAGTTGCTGAAGTGTCGCACTTTTCAACAATTTTTGCAATTATACTGTGGTAAATCGATACACCTAGTAAGTGTAGTGCCGAATTAATTTTTGATTGACTTTCTTCACACAATGACTGAAGTGAGAACTACGCCAAAGGACGGATTTTGATTGGTATGCATCGTGTCTGAATCATTTCCTCTCCAACTATAGTCGGCAATGCAAAAAAGAAACTGCAATACATTGTACTGATACGATTCTATACCTGTGTTGCTGGTGACCATCTTTACCACAAAGGAATACGAACGACAATGTTCAACCTTGTCACAGGTATACACTGTGCACTCCTTTAAAGATCTGTGTACACTGGTAATATTTTCCCCAACATTCAGAGTAACAAAACCTTGTTGGACAAACGTTGTCTCGTGGTGTGTAAAATGGAAAATGTTGTTCAACATGTTTGTTCAAATATTGGTATAATTTGTTGGCCAGTGTGTAAAGGGGTCAGAAGATCGTTTTGCTTAAGAATGTTGTTGAAATGTTGGGAAAATGTGGCCGGTGTGTACAGGGGAAGCGTATTCCAGCATGTGTTTCAAATATTGCTGTAATTTGTTGGTCAGTGTACACAGGGTCAAAAGATCATGTTGCTCAAGAATGTTGTGTGTTCAAATGTTGGAAAAATGTTGCCTCGTGCGTGTATAGGGGGGAAATGTTTTCCAAGGTGTTGAAAATGTTCATTTTTGGCCAATATATACATGTACAGGGTCAAAAGATCGTGTTGCTCAGGAATGTTGTTCAAATGCTGGAAAACTGTTCGCAGCTTAAAGATAATGTATCACGACTTCATTGTTTACATTCAGTGTTTGTTAACATGGATGTTTACATTATGTTATTTTGGACTTTTGGGACATGCCGACCCACCAAAATGAATATTTTTGGAATCAACAGAATTTCTAGACAGGCATGCTACCAACAAATTACTCATAAGACAAAGAAAGCCCGGACATAAACAAACAAAATGTAAATAAACAATGAATTTCGTGGCCCGCGAAAATACCCGTGAAACATTATCTTTAAGTCGAGGAAGCAGCCACTCATCTCTGCTGACGTCACAAAGCCATGCAACAGGTTACCATCGATAAAGATTCAACACAAACTTGATACGAACCTCAAACAAACAACTTGAACCACTTGGAAACTGTATGTCACTCCTCACTTTCAAGGTAAGCCGAAACATGCGGAATTTAAAAAGCATTGCCAGGTGGAATCCTATGTCCATCACACTAGATTTTTTTCAGCAGCACGAATCCACCTTTTGAGCTCTATCATCTCCAGCCCTGGAGGAATGCGATGTGGAAGAGCTGATGGGTGTTTTGAAAGAGCGGCTGCCGGTATTTTGAAAGAGCGGATGGATATTTTGAAGAAGCGGATGAGTATTTTGAAAGAGCAGGTGAGTATTCTGAAAGAGCAGAGGAGTATTTTGAAACAGCATATAGGTATTTTGAAAGAGCAGAGGAGTAAGCTTACATGTATTTTGAAACAGCAGATAGGTATTTTGAAAGAGCAGAGGAGTATGTATTTTGAAACAGCAGCTAGTATTTTGAAACAGCAGAGGAGTGTTTTGAAACAGCAGCTAGGTATTTTGAAAGAGCAGATGAGTATTTTGAAAGATTGGATTGGATGCCTGCCGAATATTTTGAAAGAGTGGATGGGTATTTTGAAAGAGCAGAGGGATTATTTGAAAGACGTATATTGAGTCTTTTGAAAGAGCGGATGGGTATTTTGAAAGAGTGGATGGGTATTTTGAAAGAGCAGATGGATTATTTGAAAGAGCAGTTGAGTATTTTGAAAGAGCGGATGGGTATTTTGAAAGAGCAGTGAGGAATTTTGAAATTGAAGCGGTTCGCAGCAGTTCAGAACGACTCAACATTATGTCATCATGCGGAAAACAATACATGCCTCGTTTCAGAAGCAGGAAGAGCACCGAGTAGACAGATACTAGGAGGACTAAAATCAACTCTGGTGGAGCCTGCACGTGTATATCGCAAACGTCAACAACACAGATAAAGATAATCGTAAATTAGCTGGTTTCCCTGGCATTTTATCGTTTGGAAATGTGTACCTACCTGCTCTTACAAACAATAGCCCCGGGCAAATTGGCTACATCGTCTGTGATTTGTTGATAGTTAAGAAGATGCTACAGACCAGAAATGAATGGCCGTGCTATGGCCTGCATATAGCAGACAGAAACCAATATTGCAGCGACGGTGTGAAATGCTAATTTCAATAATTACTGCAATTACCAAACGTATTGGAGGTCGATGCACTTTTTAAATTTCATATATTATGGTCTATCCGTGGCCACAATTTACCAATCTGTGTCATGGACGTGGGCTAAATTAATTTTTTGTGCATTTTTCAATCTGTGTTTTTCTGATAGATCTAAACTGATGAACGGGCGTATTAGTTTCATAGTCTCATTTTAGGTCACTGCAATATCGAGTAGACCGAAGCAATGCCCTTCAGAAGGTCATATCCCATTCAATCATGGCTGCCAGGGTAGCCATATTTGACGAACCGCTCGTCAAATATGGCTGCAGAAAAATCGACTTGATCGGCCGAAGTATTCAACAACAATGGAGAGAAAATGTTACGTTTTAAAATAAATATACGTAGGCCTACATGCGTTTTCAAAAATCTCTACCATAGAAGCTGTTAATAACCAGAAGGAGAGTTTTTACCAATCTCTGTAAATGACGAACAGGTTGTACACCATCGCTGCATGCATCAAGACCGGTGGAGTTTTTACCAAACTGAACGAGCTTTTTGGCTGTCTGTTTACAGTATTTAGCTCATCTAAAAAGTGGAGTGTTACTGGTACATTGCAGACTATTTACGACATAAGCTGAAGCAGACGTCGAAAGTAATGCCCAGCCATTGACTGGGTTTAGGGCTGTAGATCAGATTCGCTGGCCGCCATCATTATTGTTGCTGTGGCAGCAATCCCAGGGAACACTCCCAAGACGTAGGCCTGCCTACACCCATGCGCAATTTGGCACTCTGTCTGGTGGGAAGAGTATTAATGCATTTTCTATGTAATTTTCCACCAGTCAAAGTACGCATGCGTGGATACCACGGCAACGATCAAAGATGGCCGCCAGCAAATTTCAATGATGACAACACTGTTTGGTTTTTGGCCGCCAGAGGACATAACACGGGATATCGCGAGATTATACTGCGGGATGATGGAACACAATCTCGTCCCCACGTCCCATCCGCCATCCGTCTAGTCTAACTTTTTGTTATTGCAGCCCACACACGTGTACGACCACAGATTGTTCGCCGTAATTATTTGGGACAATTTACACTAACTTAATTATCATAATTTCAATTATTCCTAAAACTAATCAAGTGATAACCTCCTCGCCTTGGTATGTATCAATTTTCCCGCATCCTATTATATTATCACCCAGTGAGTGCATTCACACGGTCAAATACTTTGAATTCTTATGGCATATTTTCGTTCGTGCACTCGTGGCAACCGGCCTCAGTAACGTAATAATGTGCTGACCAGTCTCTGTCCATAAAAGGACCACGGTATTGCCACTTTCTGTCGACAGCCGGCGCCACCAGCGGTTATTTCATCATTCTCCAATGCCGTAGTTTTGCCTTTCGCCACAGTCATTGGAGAATGTATTACAATACAATGGAACACGTGGATACCCTTCGAAGATCATCAGAGTATCAAATTTGAAGACATATCACAGATGGAAAACGTATCAGCTTTTGACAACGTCCAGCTGCTGTCAAAGAGAAAACTGAAACCCCCTATCATTTATTGTCTAATTTTTCACGAGTCACATTATATTTCCGCCTCAACCAACAAACATGCCGTCGTTTTAAATAAAGGCTTTCTCCTCACAGCCCACTTTCCGTTCCAGAGCCCTGTGGTTCCGCATTTTACATCGCACCACACAGATATAAAAACCGAAGTCGTCCTCCTGAAATTTTGCAAATTTTCGACCCCAACCCCCAACCGGGGTCTTCTTCAGGCTGGCACTTTAAAGTCGAGCTACCAGAAGTATCACACACTGACCTGATGTGTTGACTGGTCCCTGCCCTCGCAACGCTCCTCTACTCGTGTATAAGCGGAACGTCTCGAGGGCAGGGGACCAGTCTAACGTGATGTGGGCAGTCTAAATTGTGGAATGACAGAATGTGGTGTAGGATGGAGTGCATGTGGTGTAGGATGGAGGGTGGAAAATGGAATCCCGGACGACGCGTGGATGATGATCACACCCATCCCAGGCCTGCGATTTAACTCCTGTTTACCTTGTTCCGGGGCTGAAATAATCGAGTCATGAAAAATGAAATGTGAAGGGATATCAAGTGTGTATTCTTCATGCAAATGTGTCAAGTACTATCATCTCTTAGGAAAACATGTCAGGTCACCTCGACTGTCCACTTACTGGCATGAGGTGTAGAAAAGAATGCCGATAGGCTGGAAAATCGTGGTTATCTGCGGTGATCAATATAGAGGCATGTAAACTTATGTGTACTTATTAGGTGTACTCGAATCGACATTCAACAGAAAAAGAAGAGATTTGTTACATGGTACTGCATAAATATGCCTCAAGTATAGGAAAGACTATCTTTTTTCGACGGAGAGATCTTTAGATCTGCATAAAAAGAAGGTCTATGTAGGTCTACATGTATATCAAAACGACAACAACCAGTCGGGACGAAAATGTGGAATACGTGACGGAACGATGGAAAGCAAAACTCCGAAGCGGGTGGCTGCAATAATGCACGTACAATAATTGACTAGTTTCTCTCTCGTATTCTGGTCTGACATGAATGCATAGATTCTCCAAAGCATTCCTTCAGCTTCTTTCTGAAGACAAAGGTGTCAACTGCATGTATCTCGTTAGCGGAGAGAACGGTGAGGTTGCACTTGTAATGGGCAGGTAATATCAGCTGTGCTAAAGTAGGCCTAGGTAAGGATGATGCCAGGACCGCCGTATCAGAAACAATGGATGATGAGCCAAGAATCTGTCTTCGGCATTTATCCTGAAATTAGGAGCCTACCTATAATTTAGCCTACTTGAGTCTTTTTAGTGCCTCATTACAGCGGTTTTCCACTCTTGCCAATTGGTTTACACGGGCCTGACGATGTCTGTCAGCACATGATCTGTTATACCGTACTGTAAAATCACGTATCAGTCACAGAACGCCAGTCCCCATGGTAGAAAAAGGGTGGTCATCTGATTGGCTCTAGCCTGCTAATCCATCCGACTTTAAAATGACCTTTTCTAATCATGAGTAATACTCTGGCATTTTCGCACCTGTCAACATACCTCTTGCTCTTAAACGTGACTTTACAGTAGTAGGCCTACATGTAGGCTACATAAGGCCAGATAAAAAAATTACTTGTTTAGCGTCCGGGCACTTTAGTTTTTCAGGGCCGGGAGGGAGGTTTTTATTTTTATTTTTAGTAGCTTTTAGCTGAAAAGATAGGTCAAAAACAAATAAAAATTTTTTTCTTAATTTTCAAATTTTAAAGTAGGCAAATTTTTAATGGAAAATGCATTACAAAAAAATTCAGGGGTCTTGGCATTTTTCAGGTAGGGAGGGGACGCTAAACAAGTATTTGTTTATGTGGCCTAATGTTTAGAAGCAAGAATGCTGTGAAAACTGCCGGAATATCGCTGGATGTGTGGATTTTTCATGTGTATTCTACCATCGAGTATTCCTCCCTTTTCATAACCTGATCTGAACTCTTCCAATGATGGCTTGCATGACGTCACACATCAACTTCAGTATCTCTTCATGTTTGTATACATTCGGGTTTTCTCAGTGTCTGTTGTAGGTATACTGAGGAAACCAAACGTACCTTCGATATCAGGTGGGTGCATGATATACCTTCTTTAAATACCCAAACTACTGAGTCACTCTCTGACGAAGAGAGTACATGTACATGTATATGGAAAATACATGTACTTGCAGCGATGATGATGGAAGTTATACATGGGGATTGTAGCCTACAATGCAATGTAGGCCTCCAACACCAAAAATAGGCAAGAGAGGACTAGTGTCTTATCTATTTTTGACAACACGTAGCCCAGCTGACAACTTCGAGCCAGAGTGGGGAAGTGCGAGCTTTGCCGACCACGTCTTGGATTGTGGGTACGATTCCTTTGAAACGCACTTTTTTAGTGAGTTAGTCACATGCATGTGCAGAGGGCACAAAAAGCATTCGCCAATTAATTCTGGATAGAAGCAGAACATGTTATGAACCTGTTGGTAAAATTAATGCAATATTTTCACTGATGGTCTTCACAGTGGGAGCATGGCTATTAGAACCAACAGCTCTATTCTGTACTCCTCAGTGCACAGAAATATTGCGTTAAGGCGAGTACACCAGTTGCCCATCCTCCCTGTGATCTTCAACGAGTGAAGAAATTGCCTTTTACCATTGGAAAGCAGACAGACAAAGGTATGTAAGCACCAACATTGGGTACGTTAGTGCTTACCCTTTTCACTTGGGCACCGAACGTAGTAAGGAGGCGCCGTGTCGCTTGTATTTTCTTTCGATCTGAACCAACAGACCGACCCGACGTGGACGCACGGGGTGTCGACGGGGGGCATTTGCTGGCACAGGCTGAGTGGCCTGTTGTGTCCCTGATCAGTGTCCGGGGTTACTTCTAGGAAAGAGTTGAAAGAGTGCTTTGAGTGCAAGTGGCAGGAAAGCGTGACACAGAGAGGGCAAGAGACAGATTTAGTTCTCGATCTAGCCGTTAGGATAAAATCCTGAGATCGGAAGCGCCTCTCGTCCGGGCTCTCGTCTATGATCACGTGGTCGTCGTCTCCAACGCGCTGATTGGTCAAAATCAGCAGTCAATGGTTTTTCAACCAATGGCTTTTCGGACGATCACGTGGTTTATGGACGACACATGGACAGACGTTTTAAAGCCACACTGTATGGAATTTAGAAAGTCCTTACGACCTCCGACGTTAGTGTAGGTGTAAAAGTGTATGCTCTATCTGAATACATAAAAGTTCTGCCTGCAATTTTTTCAATGTGTGGTGAAAACTAGGGTTTGATTCTTTGAAGTACGTATCAGGCAAGTATTTTGGGGACCTTCACGAGGCTATGAGACCTCTACCAGCCTCCATTCTCCAAACACTTTGAAAACAATATCGTACAATTCAGTACAGAGGGGCTTTTAATCCTACCGGTGAGATCGGGAACCATTAAGAGACACAGACACAGGACAAGACAACGACAGTACCAGCCAGATTTTTTCTTGTTTTCAGCACCGATGTGGTTTCAACATCTTCTTTATAGTTTCAATTTTAGGAGACTACAGTGTTTGTCGGAGCGGCCTCACAAGAACGGCCTCCAAGAATCTCTTCTGCGCATGCACAGCTCACTCTTCGTGAATATGACTGCCTGGAGAGTGGCCAAAGAATAGGCGACTTCGTGACGAACAGTAGTGGCCAGGATCCAAATATCCTTCGCCAAAAAGGGTCAAGAGGATCGTATATGAGCAGTTTGTTGCCGCAGTGGAGTAGACTCGTGTGCATTGTGAAGATTTACACAGCAAGAATTACAAGGACTCTGACCCACATACCACGACTAACATCAAACAAAACCTTTTGTTCAAAATTGTTTAAAATTGTTCCTGGGAAAGTGTTTTAATACACTGAGCAATAATGTCACGTAATTAAAACAATTATGCACTAAGATTCAGGAAGTGAGCCAACAGCCCAAGAGACTGAGCGGGAATTTGCCGAATAGTCACGAAGTTTGCCGAGGTAAACACCGGAATGGAAGGCGTCGTCGGCAACCAACGACTGAGAGGTTCTGTACTGTAGACTGACCTCTGCCCCCCCCCAATTTGCATATTTTAATGGCGGACACGTATGGGGAGATCAACGATGCCAGTGACGTAAATGCAGATTCCTACAACCGAATTCTTGTATGCTGAGATCTAAGCCGTGCAATGGGTGGCATGTGGCCCGTGATGTCGGTGTGGTGGTCTGTCTTCGTGCGTAGTG
>NMRB01002415.1:21756-33835 GCA_002633025.1 Notospermus geniculatus
GCTAGCTCTCCGATTTGGGGAATCTCCGCTTGAAATATGCCACGAGTATGAATATAAATTACAATGTACATTTTGTACACGTATCTTAGCCAATCAGAAAGTGTGTTACGGCTTAAACCTGTGATGATGGCTTATGATTGGATCTCTCGTCAAGCAGCGCCGTCTATTGATGATCCTTCACTTTTGGTACCAATCATGCCAGTGTTTAATGGCTCTACTGAACACTAGGGACGAGTGTAGTTATGATCCCACATCTTGAATAGGATCAGATTCGCGAAACCGCCCCCTATTAATGCTTACAGATAGTCGATTTGCGACAGCCTTGCCATGCAGTTGACACTATGCGTGTTCCCGGTTAATAGGACCACCATTATAAACAAACCACTTTGTTGTTGAACCAATTATTTCCATGTCAGTCTAAAAGATCCAGCACACGCCAACACATCTGACATCAAAAGAAAAGTTCCTTCATCTTCGTCTCATTGCCATGGCAACAGCATCATCTGACACTGCTTGCATGATTACCAATACTACGACCAACGATGTCAACATACGGTGGTATCTCAGAATTGATATCCGATTTATATACTACTCGTGAAAGGCGATAATTCTCACAAAACAGACACGTTTTGCGACGGCCTTGAAAACCCAAGATAACCGATGCCAAATCGGAACAGCAGACGATATCTACACAACCTCGTCAGCATGACAATTAAGATTAAGAAATATGCAGGTTATACACCAGATAAGACACTGGGAACGAGAATTTTATGGAAAATCAACAGAGCAGACGATGGTAATGTCAACAAAATCACGTGCTACTTACTGTCAACAATCCTTTCGGAAGACATCCCAGTCGATCTTGCTAATCCGGTGGATTTCCCTTTTTCTGCTGGTGCAGGAGAATTTCGCTTCCTCTCGTCTGTTCCCGAACTCTATCCTTTACTTTCTTTCCAGAAAGCCTCAAACGAACGTACTTGTATTCCCGGTTGCAGTAGCTACTTCATATCCTGACTAACACACTTGTGAACAATGCTGCCAAGAATCCTTGCTCAAATCGACGTTTTTGTCCTTCAAAAGCGGAACTAGAGCATTCAAAACAGCGGCACTCCTGACTAAGTCGCCGAGTACTTCCAAAGAACACAACAAAATTGAGACGAGCCTACACACCTCCCGCCTGGCAGAAAAACAGTTGCAAAGATGTAGCTTCGTGCTGAAACCGGAGCGAAGTACATGTACAAAATATTCACCGATAGCGCTGAGGATTGACAAAGCTAAAAGCTAGCATAGCATAGCTCCAATCTCAAAGGTGTACCACGATGTCGACACGAAGTACTGCTCTGCCGATCTGTTCGCTATCTATTTTTCCCCAGTTCAATTTACCTCCGGTAAATAAACGCATCGCGTAAACATTATTCCGTGGCCCGGTTTTCCGGTTCTGTGGTCGTGTGTACGTCCTTGAAGACGGCGCTACGGAAGGCCCCGGGAATGATTATTTTTCGCAAACCTATTGACAAAAAGCCATCACAGTACTTCAGCAATCTACCGGCACGAATAGGCGATATTCGCCCCGCTTTTTCTACGTTGCTACCCGCAAATTCTGAAAAATTATTCGAAAATATATGTCATTGATTATTAATTTAATACATAAAGTGGGCTCAATCGATAAAACCCTCAAATTGTCACCACTTATAGTGCTGGTGGATTTTGTGAAGTGCCGCTGCGCGTGATTCAATTTGATGAGGACATCATCCGCGTCTCCATGGGATATAATAGAGAGGTTCCGAAATACAGACGCCATCGAAGGAATTCCGCGTCAGAGCGCTTAAAGCGTACCAGACCGGAAGTCGCAATTTCAACTTCCGCTTTCGGCTAACAGTAGTCGACCAAAAGATTACGTGCAGTCCTGTGGTGTCAATTGATATTGGGTCATATGAATAAAGACTAGCAAATGCTTTTACTTCAGATTTGTACAGCATTGCCTAGTGCATTTGTATTGCAAAATTCAAGTAAAAGCATTTACTAGTCTTTATTCATATGACTCAATGTCTGTAGGCCTACTCATGATATAGATGAGTTTCGCTAGCAGCCATCTTGCCGAAATTAGGTCATCGTCATGGGGATTTCCCCGACTGCAGGATGGGAGAACCAATCATCTGTCACTCTGGAAGAAAATTGCCATGGTGATGACCTAATTTTGGCAAGATGGCTGCTGGTTGCTAGTGAAACTCATCTATTGGCCGGAGCTTCCAACTATGACGTCATCATTGAGCACTGGGTGCGGCATCCAGTGACTCGATGGACTTAACCCAATTTGCAATAAACCTTAGGCCTACATATAATTCTGGGGCAGTTTAATTACCACTCATTTTTCATTACTTTAGATGATCTCCGAGTATCATGACAAGAGATCGTTTTCGTAAACGCCAAACAGTGCGTCTCTAAATCTCTCTATTACTTGACAGAATGTAGGTGAAGAGCGTCACCAATACTCAGAGCTAAAATACCATGTTTTCATAAGATTTCAAGTTCATGCAGGTGCGAAATTGATGAGCTTCCACGTGTTTGGTATAATTGGCCATTAGTTTTTTCTGAATAGATTCCCGAAACAAAGGCAATCTCCAGCGCTTTGTAGCACGACAAACCAAACAAATGCGATTTTTGGCGATATTGCCAGTAACCAGGTAACGTTGGCACTATCTTCGCGTTATCGCCAGCAATGCTGTCTTGGCGTTATTAGGGAGTTTTCGCAAATCTGACGAAAAACGAAGTACGAAATACGAATTTGGACGTCATATCCATGACGTAATGTATTTCAGGAAATGGTTCGTACCACAAATGTCCCTCTTCCCAGTGCGTCTTTTAGCATGTCATGTAGGATCGAAAGAGTTATGGCTCATCTTGAATTTTTAAATTTCCAATTCGTATCAACGAAGTGGAAACGAAAGATAAATTTCAAAGTTTAATATACACCGTACCTCTGTCGTTCTAACGTCATACGCTAAAAGACGCTCTTGCAGCAGGCGATATTTGTGGTACCAACCATTTCCTGAAATACATTACGTCATGGATATGACGTCCAATTTCGTATTTCGTACTTCGTTTTTCGTCAGATTTGCGAAAACTCCCTATTGTCAGTATCGTTGGAACTATCCTGGCGTTATTAGTTGACAGTATTAAACGTCAGCGCTATTTTGGTGTTACGCCAGCAACGTAGCACGATCTTGGCGTCAGTTGACAGAAAACGTAAGCACTGTCTTGGCGTTATTGCCAGTAACATCCTTGGCGTTAATGCCAACAGTAAAGCCCCCTCTAGGTTTTCATCCCGGTTTTCATGCCTTGCACTGCCTTGCCGACAATGCTACCACCACGCTATCTGACGACCTGGATTGAACCTGGTTAGCAGATACATGTAGTTCGCCTGCAGCCAGCCACCCAAGATGCAACAGTGGCGTTTCACTCGAAAGCCAACTATGCAAGAACTGAGTCACCCCAAGATTTGCTCCTTCTTGTAGTTGACGAAAATCCCCTTTAATTCTGCTAATCCCCTGGGCCTATTTCGGTAGGCCGGAGCTTTAAAATGACTATGTCATCATGAACAACACCAAATGGACGTAGGCTTCCCGAAAGCGGTTAATGCACTCTTAATAACAAGACCAGACTAAGATAGGATCCGTGTCGTGTTTTAGTTGGGCTTAACGGAATACATGTATATATGAGGTCGATTTTCCATGTTTGCTCAACTCTCGCGGCCTAAGCTAACACGACGAGAAGGACCGAGAGTAAATATGGTAAAAGAATATACACCAACATTGTGATCAATTTACCGTTACACTTCGATTCTTTGGATATATTCGTATGTAGTTGTGACGAAGGCGTTCTGTTCATTCGGCGACGACAGAGTGCGGATGGTAACACCGGTCATTTTTAGCACTCCCATTTATTAAGCCGATGGTAAGTAGGGGGAATGTCGTCCACTCTGAATCTTAACCCCTAGGGCCGTATGCATAAAACATCTTAAGTGTAAAATTTCCCTTAAACTATTGTTCCAAACAAAAGATAAGGGAAATTTTATACTTAAGATGTTTTATGCATACGGCCCTAGCCCCTAGCCCCAAACCCTCGATACCTGGCCTACCCCCGCCTCACCCCTAAAACCTACTCCTAATCCTAACCCCAACCCTGACCCTTACATGCAGCAGTTCCCCCATATAGGCTGGGTGCCCTGCTCCATAGGATTTACGACATTTACACCTTTTACGTAAGTAGGCCTACGATAATTTGATTTTATTACAAATCCTACACCCACAACATTTTTTCCAACATTTGAACAAAACTTCTGAGGGAGACGATTTTGACCCTGTATACATTGGCCATCAAATTGTAGCAACATTTGAACGACATGTTGGGAAATTCTTTTCCCCTGCACGGACTGGGCACCGTTTGTCCAACATGTGTTGCAATTCTAAATGTTGGAAAAATGTTGCCAGTGTAGACAGACCTTCATCTCACGGTCAGATACAAATGTAGTGCACGCAACGTATCAAAAACCAATTACTCCTTATCATTTAGATCGTCATATAATATCCATATTGCTTGTCAAACGTGGTAAAATGCTTTGGCTTTGGCTGTCACACAAGTCAACATGACAGCAAAACTGTCTTAAAAACATCCGTACATCGTCAGAGAGATACATGTAGGCCTACGGACTGAACAAAGAGAGTGGTTCAAAAAATATAGGGGGTCTACGTGCTCGTTCTTCCTTACCAGACTTCTTGTCAAACCTTAAAGGATAAAGCACCCGTGACAGGAAACGAACGCAGGATATTGCTGTCGTATGTAACGGACTGTTTCTCTTGGTATTTTACAACAGCATCTACTCTGAGATACTCGAGCTTTCATGAAGGTTATTAACATCAATGTTGGAATAGTCAAACAGGATATTATCAAATGGTAAGGAAACGAAGAAAACGGGTGCGGTGAACGAGGTGGGAATGGGATGTATTTGCAAGGAACACGTGGACGAAGGAAGGCATCATGCTGACACAGTTGGGAAGGCTGCATTCGTGTTTTGAATAGTTTTTAAAAAGAAAGGCAGCGTTCCAACTCAAATGTGAGGAATAGACATCCTGCGAAAGTCGGCCATGACAGCAGAAGGGGTAAACAAACCTTGGCCTAGTGCATTTGTCCACTTGGCTCCTGTACTTACCGTCTGTACAATGCACTAGGCCCAGGTTTGTTTACCCCTTCTGACATGTCATGGCCGACTTTCGCAGGATGACTATCTATACATGATGGCTGGACGTCGGACTGGAAGGGGATTGGCTGAAATTCTTAACAAATGCTTCGGAGCAGCCAATTAAATGGGCGCTTACTAGAACCATATACATATACATTTGTACATGTACACTGCACTTGACTACATGTAGTTATTTCATATGCGTGCAAAAACACAGCCAACGGCAGCCAGACAACGATGATTCGTGATTTATTTATAATTGTGAAATATACACGAGTGCCATTTCTATTTTTTATAAGGGATTCACTGTTACAGTTGGAAGGATGAATAAGCAAGGATAAACTCACCTCTGGAATCGTGACGTCAAATTGAGCTCGTGACAGCTATCCGAAAACAACCGAAATGTTCATCACTGTAAAATTCGGAGGTAAGGGAAATATCATTTTTTAATAGTTGTAGTATTTCTTCGCAAAATCAAATATGTTCAAGTTACATTATTTGCTTGCGATTAGTAGGATACAAGGTTACCGGTAATCAAGTCGATCCAATTGACACAATATTGAGAAATTGGTGGCATAATGAGGGTAAGAAGGTAGATCCAAAAATAGATAAGAGAGGGAAAATTAACAACTCTCATTTTAGGAATACATGTATGATGACTTCTTGGAATAAAACCTCTATATCTTCAAAACCACTGGTCCAACTTAATTAGATTCAAATAAAAAGCATACTGTAGAGTTTACCATTTACTACGTTAGTGACAAATTTCAAATTGCTACGGTGTTTAGAACTTTGGTAATGCGAACCGACTGCAGAACGATACAAACCAGCATGGTCCACAATAATTAAACTAATGCTGAGAAATCACTTCAGAAATAGTTTATTTATTCATGAATTTTACAACGCAGTAATTGAGTACATATAAAATGATATAACGAACACAAGGGTACAAAATACGCGCATCAGAAACAAGGATAAAATACATTGTGGATAGACCGTACCCTTTGGTACTACAAATGTATATCACAATTGTATTGTGCTACCATACATAGGCCTACCATATGCATACGAGTTGATACTATCCATGCACAAGGAAAACTAAGTAACGCAAAATGTGGAATTTTTTGGTGCTGGGTAGAGACAGGCTACTCCCAAACTAACCTAATATGTATACTCAATAGGTCTTGTAATCAGTATTTCAAAACAAATCATATGAAAAATATTTGACGTGTGTGTAGCCTTAAAGGAGCTGGACGTCCAAGTTGTAAACACTCACTCACTGGTTCTCTATCCACGCGACGCCTGCGGTGCTGCCACCTATTGTCGGTGATATGTACTGACGTGAATATCGTGAATGAGTTGCATCGGACCGGGCACCAGTCTAACGATCACGGGGCGCTACTGGTGCTGCCACCTGCACGAAGGAATAAAACCAGTTGGCCGACCATGTTTGTAAACAAACAATTAAGCTTGTTTACAACTTCGGCGTCTAACTCCTTTAAGTGTCATGTTCAGATTGAGGCCTGCCCAGACGTAGGCCTAATACCTACATGTACGACAATGTAACTGTGCTGCTACCCCGGCAGGGGTTATTTTGAGAAGTGCTGTCACATATGTTTTCAGATCGCAAGGAGTCCATTTTCAACCCAAACTGCCGGACCGTCGCCCTCCTTCGAGAGATACGACAGAAATGTAACTGCCCCAATAAGGAGATGGGGATCGACTTATCTGATGAAGAGGGAAATGTAAAGATGCTACCAGAGATGCCGATGAGGCAGGCAAGCGAGGTGCTGAAGGAAAGGGAGATTCTAGTCCTTGTCAGCGTCGAGAGTACGTTTTAAAAATACCCTCTAACCCTCTATGTTTAGCCGTTTCACTAAAATGGGGAAATGAATCTCTCCCACGTAGGCCTACTCGATCCACAAATAAGAGATTGAAACATGAAATAACATGGCGTAGCTGAGCTCTGATGAGGAATGCTACTTTCCCAAGGGTGCTGATCTCGTGGGAGAGCCACCTGGTGGCGAGAATGGCGATTACTTTTCAGTGACCCTCCCCTCATTTGCTTCCTTTCAGGGTTGGAAAACGGAGATTATAAATACACACCGCTGCTGAACGATGACGAGGCAATAACGCAGGAATTCTTAGGTAAGAATGGTGATGGCTCGCAACACCACCACCAACATCAGTCGCCATTTTTCTGATTCCGGCCACCAGGGGGCCAGCAGGCCTCCGGCTGTGGCAAAAGCCGTTCTATGAGCTGTGGTGATCTGCAATGATCTACATTGTCATTACATGTAGGCCAACATTACTTCCTATACTTAGGCCTTAAGAGTCAAGGTGTAAACTGAATCTGGTTTGATCAGTGACTTATCCGAATGACGTCACACGCTGTTGTTATTGTCGTTTCAGCTCGACTTTCCTCACGCGGTGTGCGCCGGTCTGAGCGGCCGAGGAGCAGCCGACGTGTGAAGGACGACAAACAATCTTCCAAGGGAGGTAAAACAAAGGATACAAACAAGGAGAAGGAAAAAATAAAATCTGCCACTAAAAAAGAACGAAGTCCTTCTGAAGATTATCAGAAACGAAAACGAGGATCGCTTACGGGGATGAAAAATGTGTCGTCTGCATCTCCAGGATCGTGATTCAGAAGGTCAACAGAAGGGACACCATTACACCAAACATGTACAAATCATTTGTACATGTTTGGTGTAATGGTCTCCAAGTCAGCCGACTTGGTGTTGCTGTTGGAAAAGATGCATACTCCGGATGTGTTTATGACACTAAAAAAAAGACCGTAAAATGGACTTGAAATACGTGTACCGGTAGATGTTCTTTGCGGCCGGCGCGGAACGAATAAGTCCTTTGTGAACGGATGCTGTATTTTACTTAATACGGATGCAGTCTGAAGAATCAAAATGCTGAATGTGGAAAATCCGAAACCGACGTTACGTGCTACAAGTTGATATGTACATGTACACACTTGTAAAGATGGGGATGCCCAGTGCACACCGATGCACATGTTAGACGCCTGCGTGATATACCGGCTGAGGGACCATTCTCATCACGTTTCACGAGACTTCTTAGGACTTGTGGGTCCGTAATCGACTTGTTCCCTGTACTTTCACAGTGAACAAGCCATAGGATAGGAGAAAAGCCAGTGAGAGCCACATTTACATCAGTAGGCTTGCTCCCTCCATGAATGGGAAAAAATCAATAAAATAAGCCTTTAAAGAGTCTAAATATATAAGATTACCAAAGATTTAAGCCACAGCAATCCTCCAGTCAATAAGTTTTTCGAAACCAAGATACGTTTTAGGAAGCCAGAAAGATCCGTATATGTTCGCAGGCTTATTGTAAATTTGGTTAAATTCGAATGCTTGCACGTTATACCGTGAGTGAACTCCGTGACACTTCAAATTGTCACGTCACATTCATACAAATACAAATAAATCCTACAAATAACTCTGAGAACAAAAGAAGTCTTGGGTACACGAATATAGGTGGCTCAACTACAGTTTATGATATTTAGTGAAGTTTAGATCTCTTTGATAAGCTTAAACCTCATTAATCTAGTTTAAGACACTCCTGGCTTCAGAATTCAAACATTTTAAATCCATTGTGATACTGAATATCATGATTGAATCAACGTAATATTAAAATATTGAAATACGGATTAAAATTTGAAATGGCTCATCCCTATTTTGGAATACTACCATTTCAAATTTTAAATCCGTTTTTTTAACTTTTTGAGAATTTTTGTCACACAAATAATTTGATCCCTTCCGACGGGTTCGATACGGAGATTTTATCCGATTTAGTATATTTTTCGCTCGACCTGCTCTGTACTGTTGCCGAATATATTACGTCTTTTTTTCTATTAAGTATATGTATTGCAACGTAAGGCGATTGGAATAACCGAATTTTAAGGTCATTAAGTAGTTTGGCCGTGACGTCATATTACGGAGGTTTAGAAATCAAACGATAAACGTAAACAATGTTATTTTTCATATCACACATTAACCAGATTTTATATTGCATTTTCGGTACAAAAATAACGTTGTCGTTAACGTTATATCGTTTGATTTCTAAACCTCCCTATTACAGTATAACTCAACGACCTCCAAAACCGGTCCGGACTTGACTGCTTCCGGTCGTCAATTCTACATATATATATGGGTAGGCTACTATATTCCATTGGATCTGCTAACAACATTTATAAACTCAAAGTACGCAATCTCCGAGCAGATGCAGCACGAACGAACCCTGAATGGAGTATGTCTCCACGACCCAGTCATCAGAATCCGTCTATCGGCAAACCCTGAACTAACTTCTACCAATTTCAGGCAGCTACGAAACCCTTATTGTCGAACTTCCCATACTGTGATTGAGAATCATTGTAGTTTATTTCATAAGCGTCCGACTGGCGGCGTGGATTAGATGATAGTTTTCGTTGGAGGGTGTAAGCGTCGCTTGCCTGGCCAACCGGGTTGTGCTTGAGCTCTGAAAAGGAAAATGAACTTCAGGAAACGGCTGTAGCTGGTTTAGAGGAAATATGCTAGCAATTTGAAGAGTTGAAGTCGAACAACACTCTTAACTACATGTAGGTTGAATGGTCTTTAATGTTGTGTCCGTTTATAGGCCATTCAGTGCACTGCACGTCGGTATATGTATTTACATGTAATTAGTGCAGTGATGCACAATGCCACAGCGAGCTCTTGTTCTAGTCTCGCCCACTTGTCCTGACCTCTAGTGGCAGACCGCGAAACTAGTTAAATACCGTACATTATGCAGGATCTCCGGAAATACCCGAGAGACAACGAAGATGACATTTGGTCCTAATCCGGAAGGGCTGTGCATTTTTCACAGTCGTCTGAAAACGCAGGATCGGCAAATCTCTGCGTTCAGATCAAATTTAACTTCCATGTATAATGATATGAACTAAATGAAGTGGCATCATAAAAAATGTCTTACTAAATATAGGGAGATTAAGATGAGAAAAAAAGTATTTTGTAAAAATAAATGCCTAGTCGCAAAGAAAAGTTTGAAATCATCAACTGGTTCCCATCTCTGTCGCGTTAACCCGCGAAGCGCCACCGGCGTGGAGGCAGTGAATTATCAACAAATAGGAGAGCGAATTATGTTGAAATGTGCGTACAGGGCAAGATTTGACAGAAGTGTAATGTGTACAAACGAATAAAAAATTAAGATTACACGGGTCTAGACACGGGACTCGTGAATTCAAGAGTGTATCACAGTCCTGCTGCTAGAGGGCTCTCAAAGTTATGACGTCACACATGACAACTGTACCCAATTGTACCCTCAGCGCAGTATGCCTACCCTCAAATCCGTAACATTTCTAACGGATAAATTTCATTGCTTACGATGTTCATGGTCGAATGCTGGATTGATTGGCGGACTGGTTACCCCATTCTGCACCGAGTCACGTGACGTGACGTGGACTGGCTGCTTGCCATTATCTCGGTTCAACTGACCTTTTCGCCGTCGGGATCTGCAAGTCAATGTAGGCCCGGAGTTAGAGAAAATCCGGCCGAAATTTGAATAAATCACCATCACCATGGATAAAAATTGAATGCTCAGAATAAGGTCGTCAGCATCGGAGTTTGCATGTGACGTCACAGCAGACAGCAACTGATTGGTGGATAAAAATAGGATTCCCTCTTCAGATATTTCCCTTTCATATCTCTACAATGGGCGTATTCGAATCCTCGTTCTTGACAACACTCGTGTTGACCCAGTTCATGTAGATGTTGACTCAACTCGAGAACGGCAGTCTCGAACGACGAGAAGGCAACCCGAGTTGGGCCAGGAACGTGTTCTCCTCAACCCTCCGCTGGGAAGGAGTGGGGAGTGAGAAGAACACGTTCTTAGCCTGACTCGGGTTGCCTTCTCGGCGTTCGAGACTGCCGTTCTCGAGTTGAGTCAGCAACTACATGAACTGGGTCAAGAACGGAGGATTCGAGTACGAAGACCTTTTCACAAATGACCGACGTCGGTTTATTTGCTGATAGGGCACGATGTGCCAACCATAAATGAGGCGAGAAGGAAATAAGGGGAATATCCTAAACCCTAACAGTCAGCAAGTAGTGAGTTTTAGAGCGCCTACAATAAACGCGAACTTTATTCACACCCCGAGCTTTGTCAAGCATTGCAAGGCCGAAGAGCAATGGTTTGTGAGATGACAATCGTATAGGGAGGCCGGTCTAAAACGCACTCATATAGTATCCACAACCCCCTTCACCACCCTCCAACTACAGGCGACGTCCCACCCCGACCACTGCTCTAAGAAGAAGCACACGTTGAGAAACGCCAATAGTTACGACAAGAAGCCGCGGAACAGCCACCAAACATTTGGTATTGAGGAAAAGAATTAGGAAATGTTGATTCCTGGGGCCTGTTCCATAAAGTGTCTTTAAGCTAATGGTACCATTAACTCAATGCATTTTCCATTTGGTTAAAGGTATCATTAGCTTAAAGTCACTTTATGAAACAGGCCCCTGTACAACAGCAAAAAATGCCTTCTCTCTGTGTATTTTTGAAGGGGCACTATGGTCATGAGGTCATAGCTATCGTAACTATTGGCGTTTCATGAACGTTCTGATATTCACGCTGGTGTTTCGGGCAATTCTGAATCCGTCTCCCTGTCTCTGTCCCTAAAAAGAAGTCAGGGAAAGTCATCTCAGTCCCAGTCGGTCGAGGGGGGGGGGCGTCGGCAAGGAAGTTAGGTAGATTCTTGAGTGCGATTCATTGACGATCTCAGCCCGACTGATCCGACATTTGAAATAGATACGCACCCGTTTCTACTCGGACATTTGATTT
>NMRB01002415.1:33861-72507 GCA_002633025.1 Notospermus geniculatus
CCCCCCCCCCCCCCGTGAGTTATGTGGATGTTTAGTAGGCCTCAGCTTTAAATATTGGACCTTATCAACAGGATAGGATAGGATGCTAGTCTGAATGCAGTCTGTAGATTAGAGAGTATTTTTATGTGAAAAAATGTTTCATCAACTTGGTTTCAGACAGTAAAAGTTTTGGACAATAAGAAAAAAGTCAACACAAATTATCCAGTAACTTAAAACAGTAAAGAACATGAACACCTTCAGTACATCAGCAAATATGTACAGCCTTAGTCAAAGGTAAATGCCCACCTAATTTTCCAGCATACTTTCTATGAATATTTTTCATAGCCACAGATTGGCTTCAAAACAATACCAGTTTCAATCCGAATAAGTGAGTATATTAAAAAACATGACATTTGGCCAAATCTCGCCAAAAACACGTTTAATAATTTCCAGTTTTATGGCCCCAGTGGCCCTAGATTATGTGTAGGGCCTATGAAAAGAAAATGTGGCTAGGAAAAGTATTGATGGAAATATGGCGGAAAATTAGGTGAGCATTTACTTTTGACTAAGGGTGTACATGTACAAGGCAATTTTAGAATAGTATGTGCTACCATCTATTCAGTGTTGAAAAACAGAAACCATTGCAACTTGAGTGCGGATTCCAATGGAATACTACACAAAAATGTACATTAGATTGAAGTGAAATCTACTTACCTGAAGACAAATATCATGACGATGATGAAGATGGTCGCAAGAACGACAAGCACGACCCCAACTGCCAAACCGATTCGCCAGTTGATGCCACCTGAAACCTTCTCAGCCCTCACAGGTTCATCACCCAGCCTGGTGTAGACTGCTGCCGTTTCCTAGCACGTAAAACGCGGTTTAGTTTGATTGGATATGACATTCGAAAGAAACAGCCCAGTCATACAGATTTGATATGCAGTTGTATCTATTCTCGGACACGTTATGATAATAGACATCCTGCGAAAGTCGGCCATGACAGGTCAGAAGGGGTAAACAAACCTTGGGCCTAGTGCATTAATGTACAGACGGTAAGCACAGGAGCCCACTGTTAGTACAAATGCACTAGGCCCCCTAAATGTTTACCCTTCTGACCTGTCATGGCCGACTTTCGCAGGATGTCATAAGAATATGGTGATGTTGTGAACTGACCTGCGGCCAATCAGAACACAGCTTTCATAAAAGTTCGACTAGATTTGACGGCAAATTAATGTACGGGTACTGAGACTGCGAAAACCTTCTTATAAAGTCATCGAAAAAGTGTGAAGTCTTTGTCAGAAAAGCAGAGGTTCACTTACCCCATCCAAGTTGCTTATAACTCCAAAGTAAATATTGTACAATTTCCCTTCCGTTAGCGGAGCATTACGATATTTCCCATACTTTTCATTATCACCAATGACAAACGTCCTATATGGATGCGTGTATTCCGCCGCGATATAGTGCGTCAAATTATTCTTTTTGGCGGTTTCGTAATCTGTTGAAGTTTTTATTTTCTCTGGGCTGAGATCACCGGAAGTCGCCCTGCGTTCTCTGTGTAAATTGTCACTGAAAAATGCGTCTCTCTCATATCTGTGTAATACGTCATCATAATACACTGTCTCCGTTAGGGAGCGCTTCTGTAGTCTCCCACTGGACACCATTTGCACCACAAAACGGAAGGCACTGCAAATGTGATTTGCGAACGTCCTGAGTGATGTGCACGAAAAGAAATCAAATACAGTAAGGCCGGGGTGATTGGACAATTCAAGGACACATGGTCATACCAGTAAACTGATTGGTTGGTGCTGGGACATGTGACATTCAGCCTCTTACCTGATTGGTCCAGTGGTAATGCTTATAGGCGGAATACTGACGTGAAAGGTAGTTGCAGTTGACTTCGAAAGGTCCAACTTTGGCTTTTCCGAAAAATTAGGCTCTGAAATGGCGCGAGACAGATTTTTTATTTTGGAGGCTGTCAGGACATTTTCTTTTTACTGTCTTCCAATCACCATTAGTTAAGACCGCCCACCTCCCAGTAGATGGGCGGTCTTCCTTGGTATTTGAATTCTGAAGTCACGGTTCGCGACACTTTCAGTCACAGCTTGGATGGAGATGTCCATCCAAGCTGTGTGGTTTCAGCAGGATAACTCAAAAAGTAAGTCACGTATGGCGACAAAAGTTTCAGGAATTGTAGTTATGTATACGAGACAGAACCGATTTGATTTTCTGTGTCATCCGAAAAAATAAACTGTGTTGTTTTAATATTTTTTGTCTTAACGTGTTACATTCTCTTTCTGTTCAACTCTTTTGGTCAACCTAAACTTTTCACGCCTTCCTATTTTTCAGGGTTTCTTCATTATATCTGTTAATCCACAGTTAGGATCTAGCTCATTCACTTTGGGTTTGGGGTCGAAAATTCGCGAATATCGGCGACTTTACTTGTACTGTCATTTTGTGTGTCGTTTTTTGTGTGATGTTTTGGGTAGGCCTATCATATAGAGGAGTGCAGTTCATCAGCTAAGTACATGCATTAGTACTGGTAGTGGAGGTCAGTGTGTCTGGGTACTTACTTCCAGGTTTCGTCACAATCGTTTTGGTGTTGACCACTCCATACCCGGCTGCAGTACTGGCTCGGATACTACATTTATACGTCGTCCCAGGCTGTAGATCATCCATGGTGTACGTTTTGTTCCTCCAACCTAACGTCTCCTTTTTTGTGTACTTTGTCTTATCGTCAAGCACTGCTTTGTTGTATGATTTGTCAGGGGTGCAGGTTACCTGATGGACGAAAAAAAATATTCTCAATGTTTTCCTTTATTTCTTTTTCAGACGTTTTTCTTTCCGCGGATGAAGGAGTGCACATTACAAAAAGATGGTCAGCAACTTGATTATATTTCAAGACATTAAGACCACCCACATTGTATCGGCGGAATGAAATGTCCACAAGGCCTTGAATAATGCGACTGAAGCTGACCGCACACTGACGTAAGGAAATCACTGTCCGTGAAATCATCCTTGAGACTCCGTTCAGAGTCACGATCTCCAGTTTCGCAGACATAACTTGTGTGTGAGCAGTAATCTAAAGAGAAACCAAACTACTCCTTTACCTCATACTCCTTCACGTGACCGTACTCCTCATAGTTAGGGGGTGCCCATGACAAGGTCAATGACTTGTCCGTTCTGGTGCTCTTGTCGAAGGCTCGCGGTGGGCCGGGTGCTGGGAGAATAAAATGGGAACATTGGTGTCGGAGAAAAATGGACTCGCTTTTGAAGGTGAGAAGGCATGGGTCCACTTGAGCATTTTAAGCCGTTTGTCTTACGATTTTCCCAGGACAATGTATGGTTACTAATCCACTGACTTTGCCAAAGGCAGCGTATCCTAATGCCCGGTTGTTCAGGTGTGGCTCACCTGAGCCTAGCTTATTCCTCAAACCCGAGTTCACGTAAGTCGCCCTTATGTCTGGTCATAAGAACAGCTTAATCAATTCCGAGTTTATTGCACAGCCTGAATTAAACTTGGGATCACCGAAGCCTGGCTTATTATCCTCCTTCCCAATGCTTTCCTATACAATTTGCTCGATGATGTCTGCCCGGTTGCTCAGGTGTGGCTTACGTGAGCTGAACCAATGCTTCTGCCATCTACAAAGTCAGGGCATAGAGTGAATAGGCCTACCATTGTAAGTCGCGCTTATAACCACCCCACAGCCAGGTTTATTATAAGAAAGGCTTAAGCTTGGCTTGTGTTTGAAGCCCAACCTGCGCAACGCACTGTGAAATATAAGTCTGGCTTAAGCCACGCTTATGTCGGGATCGACCCAACTCTGGCTTAAGCCAAGGCTGAACAACCGGGCATAAGAAAATGAAGCATCCATACTCCGGTAGCCAAATGCATTTTTTGTGCTAAAACTGGAAAAAAATTCTTGACACCATTTATGTAGCCCTGAGCATCCCTTTCAGAATCTGCCGGATGGTCTTCAGTCACCATTGAGCAATTTGAGGAATTCAAGATGGCTTCCAAGATGGCCACCGTTTCATGTAATTGGCCATAACTTCTTTCACTATACACAGGATGATAATTTTGGTGTCCAGACAAAGGTTTTCGCCAACAACCTTCAGCCCTTACCTATCGATTCGCACCTCTCGCCGACTGCCCCTTTCGGACATTTACAACGGAAGCCGTAGGTGGCGTCGTAGGTGCACGTTCCCTTGTTCTTGCAAGGGCTACAAGTAATATCCTTGCCGGCGTGTTCACATTGCTTGCCGAAAAATCTGGAAAACACATCAGAAATATTTTGAGAGTGTTCCCCTAGGCACATACTAGTAATATCAGTAGTCCGCCTAAGGGATTTTTCAGTAGGGGTTCAATGCACCATCCCTTCGGACAGAGATGACTCGTCCTCGGCGTAGTGATCGCGCTCTCCGTTGCTGAACCGCTAGCGCTGGGGCCAATCCGCTAACCACTAGGCCATAAAAGAAATCCTCCATGGCCGGCGGGTTAAAGGGACTAGGAAAAATTTTTCAAGCTTCGGTTATTACAAAAATACTAGTCTTTCATGATAAATTCCCACCGTCAATTCACTTTTTCAATTAAGTGTTAATGGGCATCCTAGGTACGATAGAGGGCAGCACACCGAAACTCGGTCCTATACAATTGACGGCTTTTGTGTGGGAAATTGATCAGGACCGAGTTGCCAGTTTCATTTCAATAGATTTAACCACTGGTGACACCTATTGAGCCAGTGAGCTAGGGTCCTCATTACTGGCGCCCACACAAATCAGTCATCACCACACCATGGAGTATTCACCACGTCACTGGGTTTCCTAGTCCCTTTAAGCCGTGCCACGTCGTAGCTACAAGGGGTTCAATGCACATGGCTCGACACCATTGCTTGCCATACCTTGATTTACAGCGACATCGGTATCCTCTTCCCGGTGCGAGGAGCTCGCAGACCCCTTCATTCTTACAAGGCTTCTTCAGACAATAGTCAGTTACTCTCTCACAGTTGTCACCTTCGTATCCTGCAAAAAAGGCGAAGGAACCGTTTGATGCCGTCAGCAAGGAAGTTCTGCCAATAAATCCTGCCCACTGTACAATGTGACTGAGGGTGTAACGTTGCTGTGTCATTGCTGGGCGCATCACGAAAGGCCTACAAGTAACTCCACCGACCTCACCGAGTGGCGTTTTCAGTCAACCTTCTGGGCAGGCCCAGCTTGAGTACTCTCGGTCGTCAATACTCTATTNCCACTACGTCCACTCCGTTCGCACACAGTTTGAGCCCCTTCGGCAAAATTTTCAAGAACGTATTGAGAAGTAGCTCTGTGTGATTGGGGCATAAAAAGACTGTAAAAAGTTGCCACTACATGTACGTCCACTCCGTTCGCACACAGTTTGAGGCCGTTCGGCAAAATTTTCAAGAACGTACTGAGTCTCAGTGTGATTGGGAGATAAGGAGAATGGCTTGGAGTGCTATAGCAAGCATGTCATTTTCACAGGAATTTTTGCGACCGGATTGTTATCACGATTGTGGCATATTGAAGATATTTCTGGCATGACAGCATATTCAAATTACGGCATCAGGCGATCGGACCTTCAGCAAAAGTGTAACCTGTAGGGAATGCTGCCCTGCAGTGGTAGAAGCCAGTGTCACTAATTGTAATCAGCGGAGGCATGGTCAATTGATGTAAAAGCTCTCTTGTCCTATCAGGTGCATCTAGTGGAGAGTTTAGCTGTTGCTTCAAACAACCGTACTCCCACTCCAACAAGTGGACATAGCCTACTGACTTTTACCATTATGATGGAGAATGGCAGGTCAATTAGTGGATTCATTTTAATTGCCAAAAGAGTGAATATGGCAGATTACTCAGCACTTCTCTGTCATACCACGTCATATGATCATTGACACCGTTGACCTAGAGCGTTGTTCTTCGACTATGTCATCAAGAATGCGTAGGCCCTATATCCTGGCATGTAATCGATCAATACATGTATGTGCATTACCAATACATTCAATGCAGGCAGTGTAGGCCAACTAAGCATTGACAGAAAACTAGAGTATCACTTGTAGCATAAATGAATCATTGTCTGATCATATGGCTTTGCTTTGTTTATTGAAGTAGGCCACTTTATTTTGTGATGTAGGCCCTGTCATTGACGTCAGTGTATTCTTGTGACCAGCTCGGCGAATTACCGACCGGAATTTCGAGAGTAAGAATTTTCGTTTGTCTTCGTCTTCAGGTGTTGACAGGAAGATGTCTTCCGCACCTTTTCTTTGACAACCTCTCTCAAGAATGCTCACGTATAAGTTTGCTTCTGAACGGTATTAGAGACAAAAAGTAGGGGCCTACTGAGGAGTTGGAATACAAGCGGCGTTTCAAGGATATCGTGCTGTAATTTGACGATTCTGTCCTCAACTCTCGTTGCTTCGGTAGTTCTTGTCGACTGTGAGGTTTCCGATTTCGTATTGGAACGGATAGGAGTGCGGGGCTGTTCCAGGACGCTGTCTAAATCAGTCCGGATATTTGACAACACCTTACGATATTGTCAGCAACTTTCACATATTTCTGCAGCAAACGTTACGACATTGTTTGCAGCAGTTTTATGATATTTCTGCAGCCGTTTCACGATATTTTGTCCAGCCGTTTCACGATATAATTTTGCCCACAGCAGTCCTGCGAATTTGTCTAAACAAAGGGATTAGCGGGCACCTTACGCAAGACAACTGAGAATTTCCTTGTACGGTACTCATAATTTGCAAGTGCACAAAGGCAACTGTATTCATTTTTCGGATTTCATACGTGTTGGCTTCGTGTTTGATGGAAGTGAACTTCGCAGAAAGCGCATGTAACACTCCGCCACCGTATGGAGACTGTTCGAAGCACGCCGTTGCAGGTGCAGTAGGTGGGTTTCCAGCACCTTCTGCACCCGGGTACGAGACATTACTGCTTGGACAAGTACCGGGGGCACCAGGTGATAACTACGGTGTACCCCCGCAGGGAATGCCGCGACAGCCGATTAACCCTTGTGCAGGGGTGGGTATCGCAGGAGGAGGACCGAAAAGGCCTCCGTTACCACCTCGACAGTTTGCAGTTGACGCCGATGTTCATTGGTATGAAGAATATCAACAGGGTGGACCACAATACAGTGACCTTCCACCTGAAGTTGGATTCGTTGGTGCTCCCCGGCAGTCACAGAATCCGTCCCCTGCCCCATTGGCACCAACGGCGCCATTGGCGTCCATAACTCCGTCCGTCCCTGAACTTTCCGTGGCCAAGCACGAACGCAGAGGCAACGGCTACGTTCGATTCTATGATGAAGACAGAGCGGATCAACCTGGTGTCCAGGAGCCACGTGGAGCAAATCGTGCAGAAGAGACCCAATTCCAGCGCTTGGAGGAAACAAGGGGACGAGATTATGGGACAATCTCTCGCGAGAATACAGGAGACTCACGTAATGGAGGCGATTTACGCCGCCGACAAGATATCTGCCAACGTATCGAGGCAAAATTGGAAAAATACAGAAAGAAAATTAAGAAACTTTCTGTTTTGACTTTCTGTTTTGCTTTCACTGTGATGGTGGTTGGAATTTTAGGCATCATTTTCCCGCCAAGTTTGACAATTTATTTCAGCATCACTGAAGCCGTCGTTGGAATTTTCTTCATGATTTCTGCTGTTTACATCTTTCGGAAGAACGACCAGGTTGTCGATCCTTCTCTCGCCGGTGCGATAACTGTCGCGAGAGTTGCAGGTTTTATTAGTATCCTCTTCATAATAAGTTGCACTGTCACGGTGATCATAGACACTCTTTTCTTAAAATCATGCCGGTCGTACCCGCACGAATACTACTGCCCAGATCCTTGGACTGGTCAACAGCCAATCAACTACGAGCACGCGACATTCCGTGTGACGTCACAGGGGATAGCCCTAGCGATGTCGGTATTCATGACTGTTACTTTTCACGCAGCGATGCATGTTCTTGACAAAAGGCGTACCCTGCATCGCGAGGTGGAAGCTTTTTAACCCTGATTAGGGCTCCAGAGACATCCTGTTGGGATTCGCCTACACTCAATAATTCAGTGGTATCGGCCTTCGCCCGAAGCTGTCACCCTCAACCACTGAAACACTTGGTACGAAAGTCGGTTTCTGAACACTAGATGTCACTACCAGTTGTTGACGAACGCGCTCGATCAACCAACCAATGAGCGATCAGCCAATAAGAAAATGTTTCATGTTTTCCCCTAGTTGCGTGAAATACTGGTCGCTGATTGGTTGATGACAGTTTGCGCCATCTAGCGTTCAGAAACATGATTAGGCCCGATCTGTGCCAGTGGTTGAGAGCGTATAACTAGTATTGAGCTCGAGGCCACTTGGGACGAGTGTAGGATTCGCCAAAAATGCTCCTTAAAACTATGATTATATTATACAACTTTTTAAAGGTTTTAGTGCTTTCAAACGAATAGTAATGTCATGTTGACGACTGTATGCATTCTTGGATGTTTCTGTAGTAGCTAAGTACATGTACGCCCTGGAAGGAGTGAATGCACATGAAATGACATTGGCGTGGGCAATTACATTTTATGGACAATTTTCAACATTGATTCGCAAATTATTTAAAAAAATATGTTATCTAGTATTTGCGAAAACCCCCTATTTATACATGATGAGAATCCGTGAACCGTGGCGAAAAGGCAAACGAATAGAATGACATGCACTGAAATGCATTTACATGTACAAAGAATGTACAGCAACATGGCTGAATAAATGTACATTGACAGGTTCGTGTTGACTTACCGTCTTTACACTTGCATTCGTACCCTGGTACTTTATCTGTGCACGTAGCTCCATTCTTGCACGGCTTATTGTCACACTCATTGATTTGGATTTCGCATAAGGTTCCCTTGAAACCCTTAGGGCAGCAACAGGCTTTATTGAGACAGACTCCCTTGTTTTGGCAAGTCTTTCCCTCAGGGCAATGCTTTTTTCTGACGGCGCTAAAATTTCAAAAATGAAACAAGATTTTAATAAAAAATGAAATGAACAGATGCATTGGGTAACGCAACATTTTTAGCCCGACGGCCATCTTTGAAAATGGCTTTTGGCCCATATTTCATAAATTATTGCAACTAGGGTGTTTTGACCTTCAAATTGTATGTATTTACTAAAGGTACCCTCTATACGTACGTACAACAAATTTTGACCCTTTTCGACCTCAAATATGGTGGCCAGTTGGCCATCTTGAAAATGGAACTTTAGCCCATATCTCATGAAGAACAGCGCCTAGAATGCTGTAACTTGGTACGAATATATGTACATGTATGTAGAAACCCTCAATATGATTGCCAAATTTTAGCTCTATTGCACTTCAAATATGGCCGCCAGTCGTCCATCTTGAAAAGTGTACTTTGGCTCATAACATGAACAATACCAGAAAGAAAGTTCTATGCTGAGCACATGGTCCATGGACCATATCATTTGAGAAATTGCGCCGTTACTTACTCGTCAAACGTTTTATGCTGGTCACATTTCGCCCCTATCCAACCAGAGTTACAGGTCTTCTCCCCCTTATCCGAGCACTTGTAGTGACCCTCGCAGGAGTCCGTAGCTTTGCAGACGATCTCACATTCAGGCCCGTAGCGGTGGGTAGGGCATGGCGGATGCTTTTTGTCCGACTTGATCTCGCAGTAGGTGCCTTCGTGCAAGTCGGTACATCGGCATTTGGAGCCGGTCTTGGTGAACCAGAAACAGGTTCCTCCGTTCTTACACGGGTTGGGGTCACAGGGGATATCCTTTGGTGTCGTGGAGCAAGTCTTCCCATAAAATCTAATGCAGAATGAAAAGTTGTTATTTACATGTAGGCCTACACTGTAACGTCAAGTATTTCGAAATTTTAATACAGCAAAACCGGGGTTAGATATGCGCGTACAGTATGTTTTGTACACGGCATGCCGTGTACATTTTGAACCTCAATGTACATGTCCGACAACGTGCATCTCTTATGTATACAGTGCCGATGCACGATTCTCGAACTCACTGAACTCACTGCGTCAAACGATAATAGTTTGGGGCAACTTGATTCTCGTTTTGGCAAAGAAACAACGTACCCTTTCTTACACTCGCATTTGAAGTCGGAATGATCTTTGACATTGCTGCATTTGCCGTCATTCTTGCAGGGATTCGGGGTGCAGTGATTTGGGGGTATGTCGCAACGGGATCCTTTGTATCCTGGAGAGGAGATGGAACCAAAATAAACGAAGAATACAACCGGTTGTGAGGAACGATTTTTTTATGAATATATGTATTGTAGACCTATCTTACCTGGATTACAGCAGCAGGAGAATTTTTCGTAGCTTTCCCCGAACCGCCAACAGTCTTTGCCCCACTTACATTCTATCTTTCTCACTGAAAAAAAAACATATCAGATGCAGCAGACGTCGTTTCTCCTTTCCTTCCTTGGTTGGCTTCTCGTGATTTTCATGGAGTTCTCATGATTACGTAATCAGTTTGACGGCATGAGTTTGATGAGGGGTGCATAAGGAGCCACGGTGGTGTAGTGGTTCGGGTATCCGACATGCGGTCAGCGGGTCCCGGGTTCGAATCCCACTCTGGCGTGAGACTTTGGGCAAGACTCTCTGCCTTAATGGCCTCTCTCCACCCAGGTGTATAGGCCTATATAAATGAGTACCAGTCGGAAATACTTAGATTGTAGCGCTGAATGGGCAGCTCATCAGAGTTCTACTGAAAGGTTTCAGGATAGATTGGGAAAGTGTAAAGTCGGATGACACCTCTACTATACCGTTGTTGATATCAGACTATAAACCGAAAATTAACTTTTAACTTTAACATCCATCATGCTTAAAAAATACATGTATTGCTGTCTCCCTTCTGATTCCTCCCACTGTTGTTTGCATGTTTGAATTATGTGAGACCTCTTACCATTGGTCCGTTTGAGAGTGACCTGAACGGAACACGCAGTAGACACCGCTTCACCAGCCAATGAAGTGCCGTCTTCGGACAACTCTCCCTCGAACTGGAAACTTTTTATATTCGTCGGCTGCTTTGTCAACCATTCACCATCCTTGATAGCAATAGCTTTGAAGTTGGTCTGTTCGCCAGTAACTTTGTATATCCCCGCGCTAGTGCCGATTTTTACTTCAGTTGTACCTGAGAATTTCGTGCTTTCTACAGAGGTCAACTTCAAGGTCATGGTATACGGACTTCCGGCGCAGGTGAAGGACGCTTCCCATGTACTCTCCGGCAAACCTGCAATTACCAGATACATGCTGACCTCGGTCAAGCATAAGATAAGCCTATGATGTTAAAAATTTACAAAAAAAGGCAACCGCGACTGAAGAATGAACATTGCATTCTCCATTAAAGCAGCCCGGTATTGCCACTTTTTCTCGACAGCCGGCGCCACCATCGACGTGCGCGCCACTCTCCAACAACGGGGAGAAACTACGTTGTCGGCGAATAAACCTGATGTACTCCGTACAATTTGCATTTTTTGTAGTTCGTATTGCTGCCGCTAGGTGGCTCCCTTTACGTCGGCAGTCAAAATACCGATGAGATCGCATTTTGCGCTCCTTTAACTGTTCACACGACGCGTTCGTTTTCTGATTTCGATTTTGAATGGAGAATAAGGAGTGAAAAATGAAAAGTGAGTAGTTCATTTCTATGAACAGCAGTATCCGAAGCACTTCACCTTTGTAAACGGAACATTTCGCCTTCTCCGGGTCACGGGTCTTGCAGTCGGTCCCTTTCCAACCCAGGTTACAAATTTTCTTTCCCGTCGAATCGCACTTGTAGTGACCCTCGCTACAAGAGTCCGCGACAGCTCTGTCAACTGTTTCACAATAGTGACCTTTCCAACATGTCGGGCATCGGCATTTTGAACCGGCGGCGCCGTCAGTGTAACAGGTGCCATCATGCTGGCATGGATTTGGTGTGCACGGGATATCCTTGGGAGTCTTACTGCATGTTTTCTCGAAGAATCTTTAAAAAAACCAGTGTCATCAGAAATGAGCGATATGGGGCGTGTAACTCCGTCAAATGCATGGCGGAAGTGTGTGCATTTAGTGAAGTTACACGCGTCTAAGTCTTAAACACTCTTTTTTAATATGGCCCATAGTGCCTGAAGAATTCACTTCCGGGATCTCAACTAGAAAGTGCCTGAGGAAGACCCCGGTTGGGGTCGAAAATTTGCAAGATTTGGATACGACTTTATGTTTACTAATCTCAAGAATGAGCATTGCATTCTCCATGAACTGTTCACATACACGTAGGCGTTCATTTTCTGATGTTGATTTTGAATGGAAAATGAGGAGTAAAAAATGATTAATGACTAATGAGTACGTTATTTCTATGTAACAGCAGCCTTACAAACGGAGAGGTTCACTAATTGATTATCATTACGAGGCTACAATAGATTCCTTACCCTTCCGTACATTTGCATTTGAAATCAGAGTTATCTGGGAGATTACTGCATTTCCCGTTATTTTTACAGGGATTTGGGGTACAGCGATCTGGCGGTATTTCACATCGGCGTCCGCTATAACCTGAAAGAATATCAGGAATTTACCGAACTGTTGTTTTTTGTTTCTTTGTTGTTGTTGTTTTTTGTTTCTTTGTTGTTGTTGTTGGTTGTTGTTGTTGGTTGTTGTTGTTGTTGGTGGTTGTNGTTTTTGTTTCTTTGTTGTTGTTTTTGTTTCTTTGTTGTTGTTGTTGTTGTTGTTGTTGTTGTTGTTTTTCTTTGTTGTTGTTGTTTTTTTTTCTTTTTGTTTTTTGTTTCTTTGTTGTTGTTGTTGTTGTTGTTTTTTTTTGTTTCTTTGTTGTTTTTGTTGTTTTTATTCAATGAAGACCGCTAGGATGAAGCTGAAATACACAGAAATCCGTGGGTTTCGTTTCTAAACTCATAAAATATAAGTCAGAGTCCCTCCCTATTTATTATCTCCAGCAGACGAAATATTGAAAAAAGACAATTCAGTGCCGAAAGATGCAGGTTTGGATCAGCCTTCATGGCTTCCAATTTTCCCTGGCACCAAAATTTTTATCCACCACTCTGAGATCGCCTGCCCTGCCCCTTTTTGTTGCCTTCCCTCCTCCACACCTTCTTTGTAACTCATCATCGTATGAAAAACGGAATTGTGTAGATTTGCGACTTACCGGGCTTACAGCAGCAGGCAAACTGACCATAGTAGTCGCCGAATTTCCAGCATTCCGTGGCCCATTTGCACCCAGGGGGTGTTACTAAAGAACGAGAAAAAAATGCGATCGGTCAGTTGATACATGTCACAGGGACTTGAGGCATGCATTGCAGGGGTGGTGGGCGTGTTACAGAGGTCTAATAACAAACCCCCGAGTAATGCCCCGGTATACTGACGTATACCTAGTAGAAAAATAACAAGGGATACAACTTCAAACAAGACCCCATTCGGACATTTTCACTTCAACGATCTGCCGAGAAGCCAAATCTCAACCAAATTTCACAAACAAGGTACCGTTTTGAAGCTGAGAATGTATAGATTCAAAATAAACCGAAATCTATCTCAAATCTTGATGTTGTACATTGATTTGGGCACTCGAAAGTGCCAAAACCCCCCGATTTTTCCCACTGCGAATGATTTCGGCCCAGGAAATCAGGCCCCGACGATCCACAAAAGTGAAGAGATCTCCACAACCACCCGGCCGATTGGGATGAAACGCATATCAATTTCAACAGAAGAAAGATTCAAAACTAACTTACCATCACTTGAGGGAATTTAATCCTAATCCAACTGTGTTTTTGACAACTTTTCAACGAAGAGGTCGGCCAAAATGGTCAAGAAATCATTAACTGGCTGATCACGCCGGACTCAATACGATCTCGCTGCTGATTGGTCTAAAAGAATTTGAAAAATTATAATTATATTTTCGGGTATTTTTCGACCAATCAGCAGCGAGATTGCTTGCGAGTGCGCAGAGTCGTCCAGCTGATGATGTTGACATGATCTTTTGGTCGACTTTTCGTTGAAAAGTTGTCAAAAACACAGTTGGATTAGGATTAAATTCCCTCAAGTGATGGTAAGTTAGTTTTGAATCTTTCTTCTGTTGAAATTGATATGCGTTTCATCCCAATCGGCCGGGTGGTTGTGGAGATCTCTTCACTTTTGTGGATCGTCGGGGCCTGATTTCCTGGGCCGAAATCATTCGCAGTGGGAAAAATCGGGGGGTTTTAGCACTTTCGAGTGCCCAAATCAATGTACAACATCAAGATTTGAGATAGATTTCGGTTTATTTTGAATCTATACATTCTCAGCTTCAAAACGGTACCTTGTTTGTGAAATTTGGTTGAGATTTGGCTTCTCGGCAGATCGTTGAAGTGAAAATGTCCGAATGGGGTCTTGTTTGAAGTTGTATCCCTTGTTATTTTTCTACTGGGTATACGTTAGTATACCGGGGCATTATTCGGGGGTGTGTTATTGGACCTCTGTAACACGCCCACCACCCCTGCAATGCATGCCTCAAGTCCCTGTGATACATGTAGGACATTAAGGCATTACGTACCGGTAACGTAGAACTTCAGCCTCTGTTACATTGAAATAAACTACTCACTCTTCATTTTTCACTCCTCATTTCCCATTCAAAATCAAAATCGAAAAGTGGATGCGATATCGATATGATGCAATATTTATTCTTCAGGTACGGATGATTCGTGCCAAATCACAATTGACGAGTGAGAAATGAGCACGTATGTAACAGTGGTCTAAATTGCAAATTAATTTATCCAACTAGGCACGCGGAGATGACAGAGTATTCGTTTTGGTGGCAGCTCACCTGAGCCCAAACTTGACGCTAGGTGGCGATATGTGCAATGACGTCAATCATATCACCACTAGTAGCGGCGCTAGGTTTCCATCTTGGAAAGTAGTGCGAGCGCGGAGCGAACAGTAGAAATTCTACTGATTGTTAAGCGGTCACCCCATCACTCGTTTTCTACGCTTACAATATAGATCGTTGAAGATGGGTGTATAAAGGTATAGAGTGATACAAACATCGGTGGAGTAGATATAAAGTAATAATAAAGTTATTCTGTTTCATTTTCGACAAGATAAATACTGTTTTCTGCGAATAATACCATTTTGAAACAGAAGTTCGTGTCACGTGATAGACCAGCCCGCTGACGATGACGTCAAGGTTTTCAAGATGGCGATCTAGCGTCAATGGCAGTGTTAAAATTTTCATCCAAGTATCAAAAAATTTCAACGCTGCGTGGAGTATGACCTGAGCCTCCTGTAGGAAAAAAGACGACTCACCATTGGTCCGTTTTAGAGTGACGTCACTTGTGGTACACACGGTAGATGTAGCTTTACCCACCAATGACATGCCGTCATTCGATAACGCTACCAGTAACTGGAAACTTTGGACATTCGCCGGCGGTTTTGTTACCCAGTCGCCATTTTTTATTATAGAAATTGCGTCGAGTTTTTTCTGATCGCCAGTAAATTTGTAAGTACCAGTGGCGCTACCAGTTTTTACATCAACCGTTCCGGAGAACTGGACATTCGGCGGAGAGGTCAACTTCAAGGTCAGGGTATACGGATTTTCGGCGCATTTGAAGGCTGTTTCCCATACACTCTCTGGCAGACCTGGAACATGACAAAGGTTGAAAAATATCATCTGTCATTTGTGGTCTTCTCTGATCTGTTCGGTTTCCTTATCTACTTTATCATAAAGGAATCAAACATCCTGTGAACGATGAAGTAACTGAGGGATACATTTCATGTGTTGCCACCAGATGTCTCTCACTGCATGAATTTTGGCTTTACGCAATAGGCAGGAGCTTCAACTTTTTTATGGTGGTGGGGTACATGAATCTGTCAACTCGCTGCCTTGAATTCCATTTCGGAGGATAACAGAGCTATTTTCAACACCATGTGTTCCATGTGCAAATGTACATCAACCAATTCAAATGTACACAGATGACCCTGCCACCTCACCGTTCGTGAGGTTCTCATCGCAGTCCTGTTGTATCATAAGATCAACTGGTCAAAATTCAACAAAATGTGCACTAAACATGCAGAAGGATCTTGCCTATCATATGAAGGAGTTAGAATGAAAATCTGTTGAAGTTTAAAGGGAAACTGTCCCATTTATAAAATGCTGAATTTGTAAGTTGAACCTTTAAGTATGATTCCTTCATGACTCTAAACCTGTATGTTCCTCTTGTTATCTGTAATATTAATGTTGTATTTATCCAGGGCTAACTGCTCTGCTTCAGCCATGGGAATTTATCTATTGTATTGATTTCTTATTTTTAATTTCCTGTCGTGTAATAAATCCAAACTATTAATTAATTACTCGTTGTGATTGTCTGAAAGCACACATGCAGTCGTTCGATACGAACACAAGACGTTACTCTATCAATATCTCGGATCACAACTCTAGCGTCCAATGGAAATACCTAGTATGTCACATTTTGTTGTTTTCGAGAAAAATGGGTTTATGTGGAATATACATATACATATACAATTTATTCATTCATAGGCTACTACTGAATATACAATCGGGAAGGGCCGACGCCGCGGCATTTATGGCCCTGTGCGGAATTGGATACAAGTAAACGATGGCGCTGTACATAGGGTGTGCATATACAAATACAAATACAAAACATGTGGAATGACAACTTGGAAGAGTTTTGTTGTGGAAAACACTCCTAATTAAAAATATGTCATACAACAGGATTAAATGCAATTTGTTATGTTTTACATGTACCTCTGATTTCATGCTGAATTTGCAAAGGTAAAAACGAGTAAGTCACAATTCTGATTACTTAGACGTAAAAACCGAGTAAGTGCACCACTGTCTTTCCGAGGCTTTGGCGAACATTTTGCAAACAAAAACTGTTCATTATGATGAAACAATACCTAGTAAGTACGAATTTGGCCTTAACTCATTTTTTCCAAAAATGTGACTTACTAGGTATTTCCATTGGACGCTAGAACTGCACAAACACAACTTGGTCCGTAAGGCTGTTCGAATGACCTGCGTTTTCGAATGATCTGTAAGTTATCAATTAGGCATGGAGACTGTTGCTACATTTGAAATAATGAGTAGATTAAGTATGGTACCCTACATGAGGTTAGTAATGGTATAACAGCGCGTCGAACTTCTCAAGTGATGAAAAGGATGGCGGCCATTTTTTACTGAAGCAAATGTGCCGCTGAGATCATGTGATTCAATATGACCAATCAGGAGGCGTCCTCAAAAATAACCTCGAAAATTTCTCAAAAAAATCGTACAAAACCTCGAAGCCGGTGAAATAATTCAAGTTTGTTTATTCGGGACACGCTTTGACCACAAATAATTTGAATATGCATCAATAGTCAGTAGATTACGTGAGGGGAAAAGGGCGAAACCTTGCTGACAAAATTGAACAATGCAAAACGTGTGATTATTTTAGTGGTAAGAATGCCTGAAGGCCAGCTCACCAGTGATGTTCATTCTTCAGGTACCGTTTATGGACCTTTCGTGCAAAGTCACAAATGACCAGTGAAAAATGAGATACAGCGACCTTAAAGTACGTTTAAATCATCTGGACCCCGATGGGAGGGCCCTTTGGTTGTCAGGCAGACCTTGGTATTGTTGGTGAAGTCTAGCTATTGAATTGCGTTTTATTGACAGGACACTTCCAGCCAATCCCATGCACCACGCCTGTGTTCAATTTCGAATCAAGGCCTAGTTGCATGTTCTATTTCGAACCAAGGTTCTGCTGGTTAGAAAACAATGTGCGTGGACCGTTTAGAGTAGGCCTAAACCCTAAATTCATTTGTTGTCCGGTTACTAGGGGGTTTCACTGACATACGCCCATCGCGGTCCAGATGATTTAAACGTACTAACTCAAGATAAAAGTACCTGTGTACGTAGAACACTCGGCTCCAGCAACTCGAGTCTTGCAGTCCGTCCCTGACCAGCCTTTGTTGCACACCTTCTGACCCCAGGCATTGCAGGTGTAGTGACCACTGGTACAGGAATCACTGGCGATGCATGTTCGGTCACAGTGTGAGCCGTACCAGTTTTGGTTGCAGTAAGCCCAAACCTTTATTTTCAATCTGGAAAAAAACAGCAGTTGGACGCGACTTCAACGTTTTGGAAGACTGAAAAACTGTGTTTCGACAAAATGACGAACCACCAAAATGAGTACCGGTATCTACATGTAATTCGTCGAAATGACAAATCCACGGTTCGCCATTTTGACGAACCCTTGTTGTAGGCCTATCTCAAACAATCTCTAACAAGGTTCGTCCAAATGACGAACCGTGGATTGCCATTTCGACGAATTAGATACTCAGTTTGGTGATAAATGGAAAACGAACCTAAGTTCGTCATTTTGACGAAGCAGTGTTTTTCAGTGAATCTGATCAACGTATCCGAAAAAGGCACAAGTCTGTCTAGGTTGGCGGTAGATCATACGCACTGTACAGGGTCGGATCCAGCGGGCGTGGGGGGGGGGCGTACGCCCCCTATTTTTGGCACAGCAATGATTTTTTTAGCAAGAAAAAATTAACCACATAAAAATTTGAGTACGTGTACATGTATTTTGTTCTCAGATGCCAGGAAAATACATCTGAAAGCACTTAAAATTGTCAAATTTTTCTGGGGAGGGCCCCGTTTGGGCTTCACGTCTTCGGTGTTCACCCCTCTGTCGAGCTACGCCGGCCGGGCCCCCCCCCCCTTCCGGCCAATCCTGGATCCGGGCCTGCTGTAGGCCTACACTACGATACTCACTTTGTTTTCGACTTTGCACGACTTCCTTCAAGCTCCTGGACGGCACTGGGAGCACTTGTTTCATGTGTTAGTTTAGTATCGGTGAAGGTGTAGGTGAAGGTGTCGACTAGGGATCCTTCTTTATCCTTGTTGCCATCGTCCCATTCCTTCACCGTTATTTTTACATTTGTGGTACCCTGTAAGGGGTGAAATAAAAAAATATCGGAAACAGTTACTCAATATCAAGCAGTTAGGCCTGGACCGACCGCACAGAAAGTCCGATAGTGCTACCGGTGCCTATCGGCAATTAGTTAGAACGCATGCTGGCCTTGAAACTTACCGGCCATTTTTGAAACTCCTTCATGACTCGATCTTTAAACCCGGGGAAGTCGAATACTGCCTCCTGGCGCGGCCCCGCCAGGAAACCAGTGCCGAGGGAACACTTGGTCTGGACCCTGGAAACGATTATGAGAAGGAAAGAAGAGGATAAAAAAATGAGCCGTTCTGTAACAATTGCCTACACAATGAACATGCATAGAAAAACATAGATTTTCGGTGTACGTGTAAATGCCAATTCATACGTCTCCGTTTTGCGCTTTGCGCTTGTCTACCACGCACTCGCATAGGAAACGACCACGCGCAAAACGCAAAGCATGAACCAACCTTAAAACTGCTTTTCCACGAGGCGTTTGCGGGCGCGGAATGGGAGGCGGGCGCGGGTGCGAGTGAAAGAGCTAATGGGAAATACGTTGGCTGTTTCACTCGCACCCGCGCCCGCCTCCCATTCCGCGCCTGCAAACGCCTCGTGGAAAAGCAGCTTAAAGGCCTGAATCCACTGTCGCGTTTTTCCGCCGCGGTTTCATCACTGCCCGACAAATCCTTTGCTATTTTCTCGGTCCGCTGCCTTTTAACAAAGCATTTTCTGCCGGTGCGTTTTCCCGCTGCGCGAAAACGCGTCAGTGGGTTCGAGGCTTCCATTGTCGCGTTTCCGTGTGGGGAAACGCTCGAAAGCATTGTTTGTTTCCGCTTCGTTGGTCACGGCGCCGAAAAAAAACAATGGTTTCGAGCGTTTCCGTGCGGAAACACTCCACTGGAAAGCAGGCCTTAAGGCCTGAACCCACTGACGCGTTTTCGCGCAGCGGGAAAACGCAGCGACAGAAAATGCTTTGTTAAAAGGCATCGGACCGAGAATATAACAAAGAATTTGCCGGTCGGTGATGAAACCGCGGCGGCAAAACGCGTCAGTGGGTTCAGGCCTTTACACTGGCATAAACAATGAAAATATACATGTATTGGTGTTGGGCACTAACCCTGATTTTCGGTGTTTATTAATGTAAGTTCATATCACATTTTTACTGTTCGTATACTTACTTCGGGTCGGAGAGACACACGTCAAAAATGTGGTCACACTTCATATTGGAAAGACAAACATCCTTTCTCTCTTCATCACAGCAGTCTCCACTCGCCAAAAGGCGTGTGGGGTTCTCATATCTGATGAATTTCACGACCATGTAACCAGAAGTAGAGCTGGGCACAATCTGAAGAAAGAGAAACAATCTGAAGAAAGAGAAACAATCTGAAGAAAGAGAAAAATCTGAAGAAAAAGAAACAATCTGAAGAAAGAGAAACAATCTGAAGAAAGAGAAACAATCTGAAGAAAGAGAAGCAATCTGAAGAAAGAGAAACAATCTGAAGAAAGAGAAGGCGACGAGTGGCGAACTGAGTTTTGATAATCTTGAGAGTTTGCGTTTGTCGACGGTGATCTTAAACTCACTAGGCCTTTTGCATTCTAAATCAAAATTGGAAAATGAGAGCCTGTGGGAATAGTCAATGGATGCAATGTTCATTCTTCAGGTTAAAGCAAGGTTCATTGGCACACGGAATTGGTCCGGTTCATGTCCGTAAAAAATCTATCAAATGGACTTCAGCGTTGTCGTATCCGGAAAACTAGGGGCAAACGGACTGGAAACGGATAGGATCCATGTGCCAATGAACCTTGCTTTAGGCGGCCAAACACGTTGAATATTATTGCACAATAGGAGGAACAAATATTACACGTTCAATATTAGGGAGTTTTCGCAAAGCCCCCGAAACGCGGGCGCGAACGTCTATCTTATTGTTCGCTGCTCTCTTCGTGACATCGAACAATGGGATTGGCGTTCGCGTTGGGGTTTCGGGGGCTTTGTGAAAACTCTCTAATATTTCTAATCTGTCTTCCACCATCATGCCAGAAGCACATGCCCATTTTGGGCCCATATTGTGCAATAATATTGATCGTGTATGGCCTGTTTTATGGATGATTCGTGCCGCTGTACTTACATGGAGCTCATTTTTCACTCATCCTCTATGGTTTGCCACGAATCATCTGTAACCTGAAGAATGAACATTGCATTCTCCATCAACTTTTCACATAGGCCCTCATTTTCTGATTTTGATTTTGATTTGAATGGAAAATGAGACGTGAGAAACGAAAAGTGAGCAGCTCATTTCTACGTAACATTGGCCTTAAGCGGCCCGTGCACGTTCAATATTATTGCACAATATGAGGATCAAACTGGGCAATATTATTGCCAATCTTTCTTTTACCCATCATGCCAGAAGCACATGCCCCTATTTTGGGCCCCATATTGTGCAATAATATTGATCGTGTATGGGCCTCTTTTATACGGATAGTGCCAAATCATGGATGATGCGTGAGAAGTGAGCTCCTATGTAAGCGTAAGCGAGGTAGGCCGCTTTTACATATACATGTAGGTCATTTTTTGACTTGACACAAATCATCACTAGAAAAATGAACATTGCATTCTGAAATTAACTGTTCACACAGGCGTTCATTTTCTGATTTGATTTTGAATTGGAAATCGAGGAGTGAAAAATGAAGAGCGAATAGTTCATTTCTTTGTAAAAACAGCTGCGGCCTAAAAGTAAAGCTGTCCATACACGATCAATATTATTGCACAATATGGGGCCGAAAATAGGGGCATGTGCTTCTGGCATGATGGGTAGAAGAAAGATTGGCAATAATATTGCCCAGTTTGAGCCTCATATTGTGCAATAATATCGATCATGCATGGGCCGCTTAACGTCAGAAAATGTTCATTTTGTGGAGTGGTCCATATTATTTTTGAATAGCCTATTGCAGTTACTGACTTCACAATGTCATGCAGGGAATGCATGCCTTCAGCGTCGTTTAGCAGGTGACGCATGCAGACGAGGTTACCGCCCTCCAAACCATTGAAGTAAAAGCGATGTAGGCCTATGATAATCTCTGTAATCGCCTTCTGGCTTTCATGATTTGTGTGTCAGTTTCCCAGATGTTACATGCTGTTATTGTGATGCCAGAATAAGTCTAAAAATTGCCCTACTCGTTCGATATCCGATATACTGTATGTTTTGAAATGTACATGTACATCCGCGATTTTATTTCGCATGATCACAATCTTTTGTCAGTTGTAATTTCAATTTCATGGTGCTTAGTCTTCTGTTACAAAGAAATCAACAGCTCACTTTTCATTTGTCCTCCTCATTTTCCATTCAAAACCAAAATCCGAAAATGATGTGAAGTTGATGGAGAATGCTATGTTCGTTCTTCAGGTTACGGGTGATTCGTGCCAAATCACAAATGACGAGTGAGAAATGAGCTCCTATGTAGGCCTAACAGCAGCCAAAGCGGTCCATCCACCACCCAATATAATTGCAAAATACGGGGCCCAAAATGGGTCCTGTGCTTCTAGCATGGATAAAAGAAAGTTGGCAATAATATTGCCCATTTCGATCCCTATATTGTGCAATAATATTGATCATGTATGGGCTGCTCTAAGCGGGCTATACATGATCAATATTATTGCGCAGTATTGGGCTCGAAATAGGGGTATGGGCTTCTGGCATGATGGGTGGAAGAAAGATTGGCAATAATATTGTCCATTTTGGTCCTCATATTGTGCAATAATATTGATCATGTATGTGTCGCTTTATGTTTCTGAATGATGCGTTTCCCGATTATTCCACCTTCTGCAGCCACTGCTCGGTAGAGTTCGATATCAAAGTCAGAATATTTTATTCGAAAAAATGATCAAACTTATTTCTATTTATCTTGAAAAACTTACCTGATGAAAGAAAATACTGATTAATAACCAAAACCAGGCGACACTGTGGCAAGATGGCCGCCGGAAATGACGTCTCATCCGAGCTGATGACGTAGCACCAAAAAGCGCCTCCTTTTGGCGATGCAGGATAAGATGGCACACTGTAGCATCTGACGACGAGATATCCATTAAACTATCTCTAATTTCGTCGTCCGGTAGTTCAGTTATCATCGTATCACAGTTTCTCGTCACATCCGGGTATTCGTAAGTCATTATAATCCATTTGTAGTCAGAACTGACGATTGTGTCTTTTCTTCAGGATGGGCACTCAGTTACATGTTGAATTTCAATCTATATCCATGCATTCTACAATGTACCGATAGGTGTCACTCTATTTTTTACCAATCTGCTGAGACATCCATATACCGTACATGTACTTGTTATTGTCCTTTCTGTCGCGCAAAGTCTGCAAAAGCAAAGAAGTGAATCATTTTTATTGTCCCCTGGTAGAAGGTCATGGTCAAGGTCAATCTTTGTAATCGCCTTCATGACTCAGCTGAGAGCCAGGCCCATAGGCCTCTTGTTTATCTGGCACAGCCTTTAAATTTAGATAGAATTAATGTATTTTAGATAGTACGTTGGAAACGTGCCATGAAGCACTGGACATGTTTGATGATGCTGTGACGTCATTTCCTCTGGTGAGGAATGGGAATCATAACTTACTGCCTCAACAGGTGTCACTAGTGGCTAAAGCAGGCCATACACGATCAATATTATTGCACAATGTGGGACCCAAAATAGGGGCATGTGCTTCTGGCATGATGGGTGGAAGAAAAATTGGCAATAATATTGCCCATTTTGGTCTTCATATTGTGCAATGATATTGAACGTGTAAGGGCGGCTTAATACTGGGCTACTGAAATGAAAGTGACATCCAGGGACCTTATTCACAAAGCTCCCGTAACTTTAAGGGTACGCAAATCCTTTGTCAGGCTGATAGTGAACAATACGTTGTCCGCAAAAGGACAATAGTTTGCGCACTCCCGTAAGTTACGGGAGCGTCGTGAATAAGGTCCCTGGTCCTGATCAATTTCCCACAAAGAGGCGTCCATTATATAAAACCTGATTGTGGTGTGCTGCCCTCTATCGTAGTTATGATCCCATTGGGCGAGGCGACGAACAGCCCTGTAAGATTATCAGTCGAGTGAGCCGCGCAGGGAACAGCCTTTGTACTAAATTTAAAGGCTCTGCTGATCAATGTATGAAAAAAACGGCTCATCAAGATCATAAAATTGGCAATCAGAAGAGTACTGAATAATGGAACAGACAAAACAAAAGATTTTTTAAAAAGCATGATTGAATCCATTGTGTTCACTTTATGGTGTCTGTTACAGGCATGGCACTTTGCCCATGTTGAAGTTAGGGTGAATCATACTTTATATTACAATGGTACAAACTGTTAATGTCGTCTAAACCAGTGTACCCAGGTTTCGAAGTTAGGGTGGTTAGCGTTGACGGTTAGGGTCAGGACTACGTTTAGGATTAGGGTATAGGGGTCAGTGACAAGGGTTGAGGGTCAGGGTTACGGTTACGGTTGGGGGCTTGGGCTAGGAATTAGTCTGTAGGATCGGGACTGGACGACATTCACCCATTCAGCATTACAATGATTTCACCTTTTGGCCTTGTAATGGACACATTACAAAATGGCGTCAGCCATTAACAATTAGTGCTTGCCATGAAGGTTACTTGATGAACAAGTTCCGACATGGCATAGAATATGGTTTTATGATAAATGTTGGTGTTGTAATAAATAGGCGACGCCCATTCGTTGATTAGTGTGGTGTTAAATGAGATAGAACATTTTCTGTTTATTTTGAGAGGAAACATGGTATAAAAATTTGTTGACCATTGTGCGCTGTGTCAACCAGGTATCAATAACACAGTATGATGGACCCGCCGGAGTTGATGGATAATTGATTTGAACAAAATGACTCGCTAATAAATTTCCGTCCATTTCACCATTTGTCACACTCAGTAATGTACAGAACTGTGTAAAAAATCTATGTGTTCTATTGGTCAAGTAAAACTGGATTCATCTGCAGGCAATATTCCAGTAGTGACACTCAGTAAGCTGGAATGATCTGCAGACCATATTTTGCTTGCACTTTTCACTCAGTAGACCGACCTTTGCCCAAAATCTGCATAATGGAGTAAGAAATAAAAGTGGAAAATAAGTGGGAAATTTTGGCACTTTGAGGGGAATTTTTTCAATTTCTCAAATTGGGATCGAACTTTTCCCATTTTGAGAAATTTTCTTAAAATGACATGACATTTTGTCTGATTTTTCGGGCGGCATTTCTCAAAATGGGAAAAAAATGTACCCAAATTTGAGAAATTGAAAAATTCGCGCAAAAGTGCAAAAGTTCCCACTTCTCATTTTCGACTTTTATTTCTTACAGCCTATATATTGTATTATAAAATGTACGTCATTTTTCATCCAAATTCTGCCCCACGATGCTCGTCTGCGGATATGAGACCAGTGTTCGGCTGCTTCTTACTCGTCCTACCGCACAAATATCGGTATATGTAGTCAGGTTTCGGGACTGTGTCCAGTATCAGTACAATGGCTTCATTCCCGACGGAAACAAAGATGGCGTCGCTGGCAGCCATATTTTAACTGGCGCCGGAAGTGCGTAATTGAAGTGAACCTCGAGGGGTAATACGACAGGCCTACTGATGGGCAAAACACGACCATGCAATGTAAGGGAAGGGCACCATGTTGGTTGCATTGATCTTATTCCGTTCTGTAATAGCCAAAGGTCCTACAGTGGATAATAAAAGGTGGACCTTTTATTGTGTCTCATTTAAGCAATTAGGTACGGGTGATAAATAACATTCTTGACAGTTACCAATAAAATATATAAAAGTAATTACGGCCTGTAAATTAAATCATTTTTATTGCACCGGTAGTGATTATCTAGGTGTGGTCATCAATTACTAACATTTACTTTCATAAGTCGAATAATATCACCAAAAATCTATAGGGCTGCTGTTACATAGGAGCACATTTTTCATTCGTCATTTTGCGATTTGGCACGAATCATGCGTATTAACCTGAATAGGCCTAATGAACATTGCGTTCACATAGACGTTCGTTTTCTGATTTTGATTTTGAATGGAAAATGAGGAGCGAAAGATGAAAAGTGAGTAATACATTTTTATGTAACAGCAGCCTCAGAGATCTGATCGCCTTAGTTTTTTAGTAATATTACGGACGTTTAGAAACCAAACTATAAACGTAAACGTTCACGACAACGTTATTTTTGTACCGAAAATGCAATATAAAATCTGGTTAATGTGTAGTAGGAAAACTAACGTTGTGGTAAAGTTTACGTTATCGTTTGATTTCTAATCCTCCCTATTATAATTCTGATGTTGCGTTATCGCTTTATTTTTGGAATTCAACAAATTGGTGAAGGATGTTGGAACATGACTGCTCTCACACGGTCAAAGGATAGTGAATCAGTCGACTTATGGATAGCTTCTCCTGGTGTAGGCCTATTCTGATAGCAGGACAGACCCCTTAATAAGAGAAGAAGGAATTAGGAACTGGAAGCAGCACAAGGACTTGGATAAGGGAATTACAGTGGAACCTCCCTTAACGGACACCTCTGTCAGGAGGACACCTCTCTATTAAGGACACCAAAATTCAGTCCCAAACTGGTCATTTCTATTCATTTCAACCTCTATAATCAGGACACCTCTCAATTAAGGACAGCATTTGTCAGTCCCGAAGGTGTCCTTAATAGAGAGGTTCCACTGTACATAGGCTGGTGGGAGATTAGGGCGAGTATTTTAAAATGCTCCTCAACGTAAAGGACTATTGTTCAGGGCTATTGTTCTCCTGTTGAGAACAATAGCCTTGAGGAACTTCTTAACGTTGAGGAGCATTCTAGAGAACAATACCTTAGGACTTCCTTTACGCTGAGGAGCATTCTAAAATACGGGCCTAGCATTCACCACAAACATGACCAGAAGCATCCAGTCATTCTAGCTTCGTGCACAGTTTCTCAAAACTTGTATGAGCGACAGGCCCGTGTATCTTCCAAAACTTACCATTGTCACGTCGCATGACGAAAACTAAGCATCACCATACACTCTTTTTATACTGTTATAGGCTCTAAGTGAAATAGGCCGACCGCCTATCTAATCCGGATGTCAAAATGTGCGTCTCGTCCGTGTATTTCCCACGAAAATTATCCAGTGTTCAGGAGTGTCCCGAGTTTCAAAGCAAAGGGTCTTCTGTGAATCCCTCTTTGGTACTGATATAGGCTACACCCAGAGGTAAATAATTCGCTTGCACTTAGAGTCCCATTGCTGTCGAGAAAACGTGGTTCAGTTATACAGTGGACTATGAAAAACCAATACGGCTTGCTGAGTCCATGACAGAAGTGGTCAATATGACAAACAAACAACGTCCCACATGTCGCCGATTGCAATTTATTAACTGGATGCGACATATGATGATTATAGGCTGTTCCTGTCGGTCGTTGGAGGTGCGATGAAAAGATTGGAGGTAAAACACTGTAAAACAGTAGCCTATACCCTGATTCCACCATCCAGCGCCATTACGCCAAGTGAGTAAGAAATAAAAGTGGAAAATAAGAAGTGGGAATTTTGAGCGAATTTTTCTCAAAATGGGAGAATTTTTTCCCAATTTTGAGAAATTTTCTTCAACAGTCAAAATGACATGACACCAAATTCAGGATTTTGAAAGCAAAAGAATAATTAAGGGAGTGAGAAATAAAAGTGGAAAATAAAAAGCGGGAAATTTTCGCTTCGGCGAATTTTTTAATTTAATTGGGATAGATTTTTTTCCCATTTTGAGAAATTTTCGTAAAATGACATCACATTTTGTCGGATTTTTCGGGCGATATTTCTCAAAATGGGAAAAATTTTACCCAAATTTGAGAAATTGAAAAATTCGCGCAATATAAGTGCAAAATTTCCCACTTTTATTTCTTACTCCCTTTAATAGAGAACGACAGGCGTCAACATGGCAAGCACAATCGATTGGCAGGTAGGCCTATCGATCCTTCTCATCCAATCCTTTTTGCATGTGTAAAAATATTGCAGAAATTTAGAGCAACTTCTCTTATTTCACTGCAACAGTTAAATAAATGAAGTGTTCTGCACTACTGTCAGAGGTGTTGATTTGGTTCATGACTTGATCGCTAGAGGCCGCGCGCGCATGAGCAACTGCTCCGCTGACGGACCGACGAGGCCGCGCAAATTTGAAGCCGAATTTTCTGATTTGTTCCCTAAACAGGTGAATACTGGTATTAAATATCGATTTTTGTTAACTCCTGAGGTATCAAAGAACACATAAATGTCATCATTTATGAGTAATTTTTCTAAACTGCTCGGATGTTGGTGGATTTTGATAGATGTAAATACGCTGTCGGCGCTGGTGGCGACACGTGTTGTTATACAGGGTGTCGCATGTGATCATACATTTTGTGATTTCGGTGTGAGTAGGCATGTGTTTTTGAAGCTTAATTAAAAGTAGAAATTAATTAATAATGTAATTAATGAAATCTATTCCGATTTCAGCCGACTTATTTTAGGCCTATGTACGATATTTTTCTAGGCCTTGTGTTGTTTCGGTAACGCCCGAGTAACGGGATGTTCGGTAGCCAGGCCTAATAATTTTAAGCACATTTTTGCTTACAATGTTATTTGTACAACTTAAATTATCAATTTTTACAGGAATGAATTCTACGTCAGGATGTTTTACCTCAAACCTCCATCAGGCCTGACATCTCTCGAAGGCCTCGACAAAATCTGCACCAAGCGGCTGGACTTCCTCCTCCAACTCATAGGATGCACTTCATCGCTACAGATAAAGGACCTGGTGGAGGAGGTCTCCACTGTGGAGGGGTCCGATTGTCTCATAGAGTGGACGAAGAAGGACAGGGTCTCACACTTTTTGCTCAGGTTAAGTTGGGTTGAGAGAGAATCTCTGCGTTGTGAAGGTGGGAGGTCGATCGTTAGCTTTACGAATAAACCAATATGTTTAACTTGGGACGTCTATGATATTAAAAAATAACATCAATATCGAGGTTTTTAGCACTTTTTAGCACTTTTCCACTTTTATACATCTCAAAGCGCTTCACATAATTTATAATTCGCTCTAACTTTAACCTTGGAGGAATTGTCAGTATAATTCCTCCAAGCTTCAACATGACAAAGTCCCAGGTCTGTGCAACAGACACCATAAAGTGAACACAATTATTAAACCACAAAGCACAATATTTACTGGGCACAACCTTGAAGTGTTTGCTGTTCAAGTGACCATTAGGTAACTGCGACGTGGATTATTTACCACTGACTTGTGCATATTTCCAAGCTTGGCACTTAGCCCATGTTAAAGTGAGGGTGAATTATACTTTATATGTAAAGTATAATTCACCCACTTCAACATGGGCAAAGTGCCAAGCTTGGAAATGTGCACAAGTCAGTGGTAAGTAATCCATGTCGCAGTTACCAAATGATGTTAGGGTCACTTGCACAGCCTATAGCAAACACTCCAAGGTTGTGGTCAGTCAACTGGTAAATACTCTGGTTTGTGGTTTAATCATTGTGTTCACTTTTAAATATGGTGTCTGCTGCACAGGCCTGGCACTTTGCCCTAACTTTGAAGTTAGGGTGAATCATAATTTATATTTTTGCAGGATGGCCAGTTGCAACGACCAAGAAATGGCAAGCACCATTCTCGCCGGTGAATCAGCATTTTTCGAGTTCCGACTGACCAGCATGACGGAGGAGGAACTTGTCATATTCTTCGAGAACACAAAACGGGAATTACGTCACATAAATTGTGACGGAGTCGACAAAATATTTTCTCCATTAATAGAAAATTTAAACGTTTTAAAATCCATTTTGTGTGAATATGATTTACAGGATTTAATAAAATGTTATTTCGAAGCGGAAAAATCCGATTTGCTGCTGACTAACTTTATATCAGTGCCGTTTCAATTTGTGACTGATCTTGTTGCTAAGCGACAGGTGTTGCTTAGCAACGGTGTGGCCATGGTACCGTGTGCAAAACTCCATTTGGTCATGAAGTCATTATTTTGTGAAATTTTGAAAGTGAACTTGGTCGTTGCAAGAGAGAGTTTTCATGAAGTGAAAAAAGATGCACGCATTGAAAGGATATTCAGAAAACTACAGGTAGGTGAAAAAAAGTTGAAAAAAAGTTGAAATATACTTGAACACTAAGGGTGCTGTTACCATGGTAACACATATATTTTGGAGCTCATTTTTCACTCGTAATTTTTTTTGATTTGGCACGAATCATCCGTAACCTGAATGAACATTGCATTGCATTCTGTTCACATAGGCGTTCATTTTTCGGATTTCGATTTTGAATGGAAATCGAGGAAAAAAATAAGAAGTGAATAGTCCATTTCCATTTCTACAGTATAATTCACCCTAAACTTCAACATGGGCAAAGTGCCAAGCTTGGAAATGTGCACAAGTCAGTGGTAAATAATCCATGTCGCAGTTACCTAATGTTAGGGTCACTTGAACAGCAAACACTCCAAGGTTGTGCCCAGTCAACTGGTAAATATTGTGCTTCGTGATTTTAAATCATTGTGATCACTTTATGGTGTCTGTTGCACAGACTGGCACTTTGCCATGTTGAAGTTAGGGTGAATTATACTTTACATGTATGTTGATAACATGCATCAGCTCCTTCAAATTCAAATATGATAATCTTAATTTCACAACTTTCTTTACGTTCTAACTCTTTTAGGCCATATTTGGACAAAGTAACCATTGTTCCAACCCGAGATTATATGCGGTGAATCCTGTCGGCTTTGACGAGGTTGATCGGCTCGTGGAGAATTTTCCGATCTGCATGAAACACCTACATCAGAATTTGAGAGAAAGGCATCGACTTGCGCATCATTCCAGGGTAAGTAAGCTAAAGTATAATTCACCCTAACTTCAACATGGCGAGGTGCCAGGCCTGTGCAACAGACACCATAAAGTGAACACAATGATTAAACCACAAAGCACAATATTTACCAGTTGACTGGGCACAACCTTGGGGTGTTTGCTGTTCAAGTGACCCTAACATTAGGTAAAGGCAACATGGATTATTTACCACTGACTTGTGCACATTTTCAAGCTCGGCACTTTGCCCATGTTGAAGTTAGGGTGAATCATACTTTACCAGTATTGAAATTCGTTTACTCTACAGAATGTTGAATTCTTTGAGACCAGCACATTCTTGTGCTGTTGATTCGACAGAAACAGATAAATTTTCATTTCAGATCATTTACACACTCTTTCTGAAAGAGACGGGCCTCACGGTGCATGAATCGATAAAGTTCTGGCAAAGGGAGTACTCCCAGGCTGCGAAAGATGACCACCCCTGTTCGCATGGTTGGCAGAAGGATGGAAAACGATACACCTACAACATCAGACATTTGTACGGTCTTGAGGGTTCACGTACCAACTATCGGGCACATACTTGCCGAGCGTTACAAGTGAGTGGTTTTTGTCTAGCTGCACTCCAGTGTAAAGCCCCTCTGTATTTGTATTTTACAATATTTTCAAAGTGTTTGGAGAATGCAGGTGGCAATCTCATAGCCCTGTGGCGGTCCCCCAAATGCTTGCCTGATACGTGAAGTACGATTCACCCGAACTTCAACATGGCAAAGTGCCAGGCCTATGCAACAGACACCATAAAGTGTGAACACAATGATTAAACCACAAACCACAGTATTTACCAGTTGACTGAGCACAACCTTGGATTTTTCAATAGGCTCATGGAAAGTAAATCTGACTTGTGCACATTTCCAAGCTTGGCACTTCGCCCATGTTGAAGTTGCATGGTGAATTATACTTTTTCCAAGCTTGGCACTTTGCCCATGTTGAAGTTACGGTAAATTATACTTTTAATTCAAGATGTGCTTGACCATGAATTATGAAACCGCTCATGTTGTTAGAAAATCATGTACCTTTTCTCCTTTACAGACCATGTCCCTTTCTCCAAGGGACGTTGGGGGCTGTCCCTTTTCACACTTTGACGAAAAAAGTTTACAGAACATTCTCGACTTGGAGGACATCCCTGAAACAATGGCGTCGAATATTCATTCTTTAGTGAGACAAGAACGTTGGAGCGACGCATGCGGTTGTGTTTTCTTGAGTAGAGGTTTGGGTGTGTTAAAAAGATGTAATGCTGCAGAGGGGGAACAAAGGGAAGATGGAAGGAGCTCAGGAAATGACGATCAGATCTCGCAGTGTCTGAAAGAAACACAGGATTTTTTCCTCAGCCAATCAAATAACGTGAAGGAAGCCTACCCCGATGTGGCGGAGTCGGACTCGGAAACGGAGCAGACAGCCCCGCAGAAAAAAATCAAACTTGAATACGAAATCACTCAGGATCAGAATCAGAAGCTGAAGATGCAGAACGAAGTACCCCTGCCTGCGGCGAAAAAATCTACCCCAAGAATACTGGAAAATTTTCCTATTGGTCTAGAATCTGACCAATCGTTGCCGTCTAAAATTGTGACTCCGTTGGAGGTGACGCCTACTAAAATGACATCGACAAAAAATGTTGATCCCCAGCCAATTCCGTCCATTTCTAACTGTGATACAACTACACATGAAGTCACAGCAAACAAAATTGGCATGTTTACAAACTTTAAGGGTAAACCGGACGTTGATGTCGGTGTAGCAGACGTGACCCTCCCCAACTGTGATATTCCTGAAGATGCTTTTGAACAGGATCCAAATCTCAAATGTGAATTTCCAGACTTTAGGAATCTCAGGCTTGGTATTTCTAAGCCAATTGATTACTTCATCGCTTATACAAATCTGGTTGAGAAACTAAGAACCATTGGGGTAAATGAAACCATTTAAAGAAGTATGGAAGACTAACGTATGACGGAGTTTCACTAGCAGCCATCTTGCCAAAAGTAGGTCATCACCATGGAGATTTCCCCCATTGGGCATGGGAGAACCAATCATCTGTCACTCTGGAAGAAAATCTCCATGGTGATGACCTAATTTTGGCAAGATGGCTGCTGGCGAAACTCATCTGTTTGGAAAAAGAAGTGATTCAGAGATGAAAAGTGATTTTAAACCCAGTTTGGCATTTTTACCACTAAAGACATGGGGCCTGTTTCATAAAATGACTTTAAGCTAATGGTACCATTAACTTCAATGCATTTTCCATTTGGTTAAAGGTACCTTTAGCTTAAAGTCACTTTATGAAACAGGTCCCTGTTGAATGAAATGATTTCTACATCTTTTACTACTTTTGGGGCTTGTGGCAATCTAGTTGAGAAATTTAAGACCATTATGGGTTAAATGAAGTAGTTTAGATGAAGTGACTTTTACACCTTGATTTTCATTGCTTTTGCAAGTTGGGTTGTGAAAGACCATTGGGTTAAATGAAGTGATTTCTAAACCAGTTGATTATTTTATTGCTTAATTCTGCATGAGAAATTTTGAAAGGCCATTGGGTTAAATGAAGTGGTTTTGATAAAGTGACTTTTACACCTTGATTTTCATTGCTTTTGCAAGTTGGGTTGAGAAATTTTAAAAGACCATTGGGTTAAAATGAAGTGACTTCTAAACCAGTTGATTATTTTATCGCAAAGTCTGAGAAATTTTAAAATACCATTGGGTTTAAATGAAGTGGTTTGGATGAAGTAATTTCTACAGCTTGATTTTCATTTCTTAAATTTGCAAGTTGGGTTGAGATATTTCAAAAGACTGTTGGGTTAAATGAAGGGACTTCTAAACCAGTTGATTATTTTTTCGCTGAAGTCTGGTTCAGAAATTGAGAAGACCATTTAGCTGTATGAAGTGATGTATACGAGATGAAATGATATATAAAATTCGGTTTAATCAAATTTTACCTTTGTGTGCTGTGGATTCGATAGATGCATGTGGAATGTGGGAACTAAACTCCCGGACTAAACTTACCCTTAAAGTTTCTTGGATCCACCTTGCTCTGCCAGTAGTATATCTCCTGTTTCTCATGGTTCGTAGTTGAGTAATCCTGAGTGTGCATGGTAGATCAATGGTAGTAGTAGACCCATGTTCTTGCAGGACTGGGGTCGTATGCACAAAACATCTTAAGTGTAAAAATTCCCTTAAACTATTGTTCCAAACAAAAGATAAGGGAAATTTTACACTTAAGATCTTTTATGCATACGGCCCCAGGTCTCTCACTGCTTTGTGGGGACAGTGAATAATGCACGGGTTCAATGTTGAAGGCTGTCACAACCTCGACTGGCAGACTGGAAACGTGACCATGCATATGTTGTAACACCACTGACCTATGTTTAGTCAGTTTTAGGTGTAGGCCTATGTTTTCAATCCTTTAGAATCATAAGGCAGTGACAGCCTGGACTGGCTGCCTGGTATTTGACCATGCCTATGTGGCAACGCCCATGACCTATCATTTAGTCAGGTATGGCTACAGTATTTTCAATTACCAGGTATTCAGAATACTAAAACTGTCACAACCTAGACTAGCAGATTGGAAATGAGACCATGCCTATGTTCCAACACCAGTGAGCTATTTAGTCAGTTTTAGGTACTACCAGTGTTCTGGGTCCATATTCATAAACATACTTAAGTCAAAGTGTGATACTTATCTTTTGTGTTGAACAAAGGATAAGTGTCACACTTAGACTTAAGTAGTTTTATGAATATGGCCCCTCGGTCCATATTCATAAACATACTTAGGTCAACGTGTGATACTTATCCTTTGTGTTGAACAAAGGATAAGTGTCACACTTAGACTTAAGGTCTTGCGATACATATGCGAAAATTTTGGGATCCTGGAAATCAATGCTGCATAAGTCGATGGCGTCGGGAAATATCGTACTATTCTTGCCTTTCTATGATGAATCTATCCCTTATCTGTCGATTTATGTAAAAAGCAACATGATAGTAAGTACAGTACACTAATTAACGAAGGTTAATTACTACCCTATATTTTTTCACTAGATTTGACGCCATTTGCATCATATTAGGACTGAGAGGCCAACTTTTGGACACATGGTGTATCAAATTGCCCCGATAGCTGCACAGAGGGATTTCTCAAAATTCATCCTCTGTTAGCTTTAATTGGCTAATTAGTCGCCCAAAATGGTGCAAAAATGATTTTTTGCAATATCTTTGCGGAAAATTATTTATTTCAAAAATCCCTCTGTACAGCCCTCCGTGCTGATGAAAGGTATCCGATGCAAAAAGAATTTTCGAAATATCTCGCAAGGTGTAGAAATGAGAGCAGTTTTAGTGAAGACACCCTCTGACAATACATGACATGAGTAGTATTCATATGTAAATAACCCACGTTGGGCAGCTCCTGACCTCTTCTGATTATAAGCTATTGAAAAATTTATTGAAGCTCGGGGAACCTCTTCGCTCAATACGTTTTTGAATCCATGTAGGTTTTCTGCATGCAGTGAGGTAAGAAATGTCATTGAATAAATTCAGGAACAACCTATAATCCGGGAAACCGCAGACCTGACGACATGCGGGTTGTTATATTCATCGAACCGTACTAACCACAAAGTCGCCAAGTCGCTCACATTTGGGCGCGAAAGCATATGTATCGCAAGACCTTAAGTAGTTTTATGAATATGGGCCCAGAATAATAAGTCTGTCTCAACTTGGACTGGCGGACTGGAAATGTGACCAGTCACCATGCCTATTTTGTGACACAAAATAACTCTTGTCTATTCTACTTAATACATACAAATGAAATAAACTGAGATATATTTATAATAAGATTTGAGACATTTTATTCCTTGTTCAATAAATAAAAAGCATCATACAGCTTTTATGGAAGTCTTGCTCAACCAGCCCATCTACTGGCTCAAAATAATTACACCGAATGGACCACAGTGACAAACTAGTTGAGTGAGACTAGAGCAAGCTAAGGTCACACAATGCATTGTGCCCTTCCATATATCGCGCATGCCCACCGTTATAGAAAATTATCACGTCCAGTTCACTTTCGGATGTCTCACCCTGACTAGACCATGCAAGGCATACATTATTCATCATGTTTATATGTATTATTTGGTACCGACCAAGGTGAGATACACTTTACACTAGCAATGTACATGCAGGAACCATATAAATATATAAGTATATGCAAGGCCTATGATGAAGTTTAGAAGTGCGAGTTCATGTTGACCACAACAATTGTGGCTGGCTGGGCAACAATTTTGGAAAAAGACACAGATAATCTCCATGCATGGATTCCAGGGTCCACATTCATAAACATACTAAAGTCAAAGTGTGATACTTATCTTTTGTGTTGAACAATTATTAAAGGATAAGTGTCACACTTAGACTTAAGTAGATTTATGAATATAGGCCCAGGGGCGGATCCAGGATTTGGGGAAAGAGGGGGCGCCCTGTGCAGGGAACAGTGAAATTTGCGGTGAATTTTTCAACAATTTGCTCCAAATTCCAACATTTCCTAGTTTAGAGATTTGTTGGCCAAAAGGAGGCACTGCGCCTGGGGTGCTCCCTCTGCACCTGGGCCCATCTTCTTAAAACTACTTAAGTCTAAGTGTGACACTTATCCGTTGTTCAACACAAAAGATAAGTATCACACTTTGACTTAAAGCGAATCGAAATCGAAAAAAATTGATTTAGAAATAGAATTTGAAAGGGGACGAATTTTCAGGAAAACATGTAAACAAACTTCTCCAGAATGTCAACAAAGAAATTTTCGTGCATTCTGATTGGCTGAATTTTGTGTTTACAAACACCAGCCAAATGTAAACAAAATCCGCTGTCGATTCGCTTTAAGTATGTTTATGAATATGGACCCTGGATTCAAGGGAATTGAGGCCATTTTCCATCACGAAGCCAACCGGCCACAATCCTCGTGGTCAAAATCAAGTCTATACAGATGCAGATAAGACAAGGAGTGCAACACAGAAGTAACCATGGCAACACGAATTAGATTACGAAAATCTATCCGTTACATCTATGCATATACATGTATTTTATACATTAATCGTAAAAAATTATTAAGAACTTCCATAAGAGGTTGACAAGTAGAAGGCAAGTTAATGTGGCTACCGTAATGAGATGATGCCACGTCCTAACCCTACTTAGGTTTACGCAGAAGACTCAGTGACCTGAGGTCATCAGGAAATACTTAAATTGGATCCCTACAGAACCAGTATGACTACTATGGTTTAAAGGCTTTTTAGGGGGGCATAGGCCTAAAGGAGTGTGCGAGAAGGGTTGGGTGAGGTAGGATTAGGATTAGATCAGCCCTCGAATAGTTATGGTCGGGATCAGCCATATATACAATGTAAAGTCTGGCAACATCTAACTTAGACCCAATGGAATGTGGAAGTCATGTAATGTGGCAGAGCTTTGCGACTTTTAATCATATAATCGTACCTGTCGATCATTTGTGGTTGTTCCCGCTGTCCACCGGTTATTCAATAGCTGCGTGTGATTTAAGGTCCGTCGAAAATCCAACTATCAATTTCCTAACTTCCGCATTCCATTGGGTTGCAGTTAGATGTTGCCAGACTTTACACGTATTTGCTGGCAGCCATCTTGCCAAAACTAGGTCATGATCACGGCAATTTTCTTACAGAGTGACAGGTGATTGGTTCTCCCATGACGATGACCTAATTTTGGCAAGATGTCTGCTAGCAAAACTCATCCAGGACTCATCTATATTTATATAGGCGGTACTGTGAGGTATCCAATTTAATGTATCCCAGGTCATATTGCTGCTTAACTACGACTAGGCCTACTAAGTGACAGAAACAGGTGAATAACCTAATTTGTACATGTAATTTGTAACCCTACAGTCATTTCAAAAGTAAATGTCCATGACCAGTGTTCTCCACAGGATTTGCTAAGGTAGGGTGGTAAATGCCAAGGTAGGGTGGGCCACCCCAACAAAAAGAAATGCGGAGAACACTGCATGACGTTTTGGACTCTGGAACATACACTGAACAGATTTCAACCAAGCTTTTATTCTCTTAATCATTTAGAATGGACTACAGAGTACAGCAAGAGGCCACATTCACGATAGGGTGTCACTGAATGACAATGTCATCCGCTGTGAGTGCTTCTAAAGTGACACCACCATCTGCTGTACTTTAGAATATTTGTAAATGAAAAGGCAGATTTGTAAATGAAAAGGCAGATTTGAAATTTTTCACAAATGTCAATGGAAAAGCTTATGTAATTCATGCCCTATCACAAATTTCATCAGAACCCTACAAAAATAAGGAGTACATTGTAGTTATGTAGACAGCTGAAATAAACAATCTCTTATGTAAACCTCACCCAAGTCCTGCTTTGAGACAATTGCTTGGTTCTCAGTGGATGAACCATGTGACTGCAGTGACCAATCATAAATGCAATTTGGTTAAAGTACACATATCCGGGGCCTAATGGTACCTTCAGCTTCAATGCATTTCCATTTGGTTAAAGGTACCATTAGGTTAAAGTCACTTTATGAAACAGGCCCCAGGACAAGAATGACTAGAAGGAGGTGACCCACGATGCTCTCTCTATCCAGAACAAATCCCCCTCCCCCCATGATCAACTGGCATCTTTATCAACCCTAAATCCAACTGAAAATCAGTAGTGACCTCGCACTGTAACCCATCATCATAAAAATTCAACAAAAAATTGTCATGATGTCTCAAAATATTCTAAACTGAATTGTAGTAATAAATTTATGTAATAATTTTACAAAATCGCTTCAGGTTTTAAAATATACTAAGAAGTTAAGATTTTTCCCAGTTTTTTG
>NMRB01002415.1:72617-107834 GCA_002633025.1 Notospermus geniculatus
TGGTTTAAAGGCTTTTTAGGGGGGCATAGGCCTAAAGGAGTGTGCGAGAAGGGTTGGGTGAGGTAGGATTAGGATTAGATCAGCCCTCGAATAGTTATGGTCGGGATCAGCCATATATACAATGTAAAGTCTGGCAACATCTAACTTAGACCCAATGGAATGTGGAAGTCATGTAATGTGGCAGAGCTTTGCGACTTTTAATCATATAATCGTACCTGTCGATCATTTGTGGTTGTTCCCGCTGTCCACCGGTTATTCAATAGCTGCGTGTGATTTAAGGTCCGTCGAAAATCCAACTATCAATTTCCTAACTTCCGCATTCCATTGGGTTGCAGTTAGATGTTGCCAGACTTTACACGTATTTGCTGGCAGCCATCTTGCCAAAACTAGGTCATGATCACGGCAATTTTCTTACAGAGTGACAGGTGATTGGTTCTCCCATGACGATGACCTAATTTTGGCAAGATGTCTGCTAGCAAAACTCATCCAGGACTCATCTATATTTATATAGGCGGTACTGTGAGGTATCCAATTTAATGTATCCCAGGTCATATTGCTGCTTAACTACGACTAGGCCTACTAAGTGACAGAAACAGGTGAATAACCTAATTTGTACATGTAATTTGTAACCCTACAGTCATTTCAAAAGTAAATGTCCATGACCAGTGTTCTCCACAGGATTTGCTAAGGTAGGGTGGTAAATGCCAAGGTAGGGTGGGCCACCCCAACAAAAAGAAATGCGGAGAACACTGCATGACGTTTTGGACTCTGGAACATACACTGAACAGATTTCAACCAAGCTTTTATTCTCTTAATCATTTAGAATGGACTACAGAGTACAGCAAGAGGCCACATTCACGATAGGGTGTCACTGAATGACAATGTCATCCGCTGTGAGTGCTTCTAAAGTGACACCACCATCTGCTGTACTTTAGAATATTTGTAAATGAAAAGGCAGATTTGTAAATGAAAAGGCAGATTTGAAATTTTTCACAAATGTCAATGGAAAAGCTTATGTAATTCATGCCCTATCACAAATTTCATCAGAACCCTACAAAAATAAGGAGTACATTGTAGTTATGTAGACAGCTGAAATAAACAATCTCTTATGTAAACCTCACCCAAGTCCTGCTTTGAGACAATTGCTTGGTTCTCAGTGGATGAACCATGTGACTGCAGTGACCAATCATAAATGCAATTTGGTTAAAGTACACATATCCGGGGCCTAATGGTACCTTCAGCTTCAATGCATTTCCATTTGGTTAAAGGTACCATTAGGTTAAAGTCACTTTATGAAACAGGCCCCAGGACAAGAATGACTAGAAGGAGGTGACCCACGATGCTCTCTCTATCCAGAACAAATCCCCCTCCCCCCATGATCAACTGGCATCTTTATCAACCCTAAATCCAACTGAAAATCAGTAGTGACCTCGCACTGTAACCCATCATCATAAAAATTCAACAAAAAATTGTCATGATGTCTCAAAATATTCTAAACTGAATTGTAGTAATAAATTTATGTAATAATTTTACAAAATCGCTTCAGGTTTTAAAATATACTAAGAAGTTAAGATTTTTCCCAGTTTTTTGTGATATAAATAACAAAATCCATGTCTGATCATTATTCATCCATATCCGAGTCCCTTCAGACACCAGGGGTGGCCGCATAGAAACTCCGCTAGCGCTAGCGGAGCCCATCTTCCGATAGTGCTGTACATTTTTCCATGCATTTTAACACCGATAGGCTGTCGACGCACTAGCAGAGTTTCTATGCGGCCAACCCTGCACACCCAAATCCTTTAAAAACTGCGCTGAACCCATGAACTGCATATCACCCACCAAACTGTACACATGCAATACATCCCACAACGCCGGCCAACATCTTTAAAGCAAACACAAACTGATGGCCCAGTGCACAAGAATTAAAACAGAAATTACCGGTAAGACATGATGGCACCAAATACACAATATGCATTGACGGATTGTTCACAATTTTCATCATCATCACAAAAGTACAAAGGATATTCATATTAAACCAATTTCAAAACAAATTTTCACTTAATTCCATTACTATATTTTGGGCACATGTCCATGGCTCTCATTTTCCCAGTAAACACTATACATGTATTTAATTCTTTCACTAAGATCTTTACTTTCTTTTTGCTCGGTTCATACTCAACCAATTTTCAAACAATTTCCACTAAATGACATCATATTTTGGGCACATGTCCATGGCATTCATTTTCCCAATAACCAAAATCTTTCAGCTTGGTTCATACTAAACCAATTTTCAAACAATTTTCACTGAATGACATCACAATTTTGGGCACATGTCCATGGCTCTCGTTTTCCCAATAACGGCAAAATGATGAAGGGGCAGGAGGATTCAGTGACTACATGTACTGTACATGTATACAACTTCTAGAAACAACGACCCATACTTAACACAGGTCAACTTTCTTTCTCGAACACATTTTTTGGGAGGAGGGATCTGACGTATCAGTGAACAGTAGTACTCTTTGTAGGCCTGCACTTGTGAAAAAGTTGAAATTTGTGAACGACCCCTAACCCCCTACAAAGGAAGGGATATGTCCATGGATTGGAACAAGAATGTCGATCAAGATGGAATCATATGGGTAGACTGCTCCCTGTCCTTGAAACGCTTCGCTATCCAAGGACAGACATTTAGAATGGCACGTGCCAATCAGTGTGTCGATAAAAGGCCCTACTGTGAATGTAGGGCAGAACTAAAACAGTTAGAACATAAAGCTGAGGACTGTGCAGCCAGTCCATGCGGGAATTCACCAAGTACCTGCACTTTACCCCAACTTTTAGCCTGTTACTCCCAGTAGTGCACAGGGGAGAGAGACATCCTCACAGGGGAGAGAGACATCCTTACAGGGGAGAGAGACATTCTACAGTTGTGAAAACACCCGAAGAAAACTTCGGATCTCCCTGATAGGCATTCGGGCAACTTAACTTTGCTGATTTCCAGCATCTTACTTGTCAGGATCAAGACAAGTATGTCGGCCGAGACCTGTCCTCGTATTTGCGGAGCGTCTCGAGGGCAGGGGACCAGTCTATATCGTAAGGGCTATTATCAAGATAAATTGTGGGACTAGTGTGGCAGTGACAGCATACGGCTCAAGATTTAATGTCAATACTACACGCCACCAGTATCTCATGAACATTTCTCTAAAAGTGCAAGACAATGTTAAATTCACAGAGTTAAGCAGAAATGTATGACAGTATCCATAACATAGAAATGGCAAACCACGGAGAGAACTGATGACGGCATCCTCCCACTGCAGGGGTTTCTACCTCGGTCCACTTCATCCACTCATACCAGAGTGTATGAAGAGGAGCGAGACCAAATCCCTGCTATGGGAGGATGGATTACAGCGGGTTTCAGAGTTTTTCCGTGCGGTTTAACTAGAGTTCAGTCCATTCTTGTTTGTATGTGTGAAGAACACCAGGCTATGCCACTAAAGTATAATTCACCCTACCTTCAACATGGGCAAAGTGCCAAGCTTGGATAAAGTATAATTCACCCTAATTTCAACATGGGCAAAGTGCCAAGCTTGGAAATGTGCACAAGTCAGAGGGTAAATAATCCATGTCGCAGTTGTACCTAATTGTGCTCAGTCAACTGGTAAATATTGTTGTTTAATCATTGTGTTCACTTTATGGTGTCTGTTGCACAGGCCTGGCACTTTGCCATGTTGAAGTTAGGGTGAATTATACTTTTACACACCAAAGCTCATGGGAATTTAGTACAGTTACCGCGTTGTGAGTTTAAGGCATTAAAATGGGTCGACAGTTAAAAGATGATCGTTAGATAACCCAATAATTAGGCAAAATATTGACTGCAACATACTGATAATTCTAAATACATTTGTAGTATACTGGGATTTTACAGCCTGTTAAGGAGACAGGCAGTAATTATTGAGCATTATCAAAACATAAGCACCTACATATAATATAACACAGGTGACAATGCTATATTTGCAGGAGATAGGATTGGGATATCATCGTTCTTGGCACTTGCTCCCCTATGTTAATTGCCACAGTGGTGGCAACGTTGCCACCCACAGAAATTTTGTGGGTGGTGAAGTAGGGGAGCTAGAATCAGAACCTCAGGAAGTTTAGATATCACTACAGTGCCTCTCTCTAGCAGGGAGATCACACCCATTTTAGTCTGTTGAATCAATTAATAGTAGTGGTTACGCTACATAAATCCCCAGGCTTACCCCGGGGATTTTGCGGTTACACCTATAAACCGCCGAGTCTAAATAGACCCCTGTCTGAAATCCCCATGCTATTAGCCCCATCGAGGTCAAAGGGGCTATGCCAGGGCTATTTTAGACCCGTGCTTAACATGGGTATTTTTATATGTACCAGTAGTGTAACTATGAAATACCCATGTCTACCTGTAGTTCCGAGCACCCCGACAGACAGCGATGCAAATCGACGAATCATGTGCATGCGTATAGGCTATTTCATGGGCGCAGCCATCTTAGTTACAGGTTTTCAGGCCTCCAGTAGCCACTTGATTACGGAGAGTTGCGTAAATGCAGTGCCCCTATCGCCGGGATACAGAACTTATTACCAATCGCATTTTAAGTTGTGTAACTGCTTACCGTGTCAATGCCGTTTTTTCTGGTTTGGAAAAACCTGTGTCTCAAAAAGCACGGGGATTTTAGATAGATCTAACCAGGGCGGCAGATTTTCCTCCCAAATGTTATTGACGCTGAATCGGTTAATGTCGTCCTGGGTACACCTCATTATTACCCAGGGTAATCCTGGGTAATCCTTTTTGTTACCCAGGATCGTCCTGGGTACAAATAAGGTACCTTAACATTACCCAGTTTTAAAATCCGCGCCATAGGATGGAATAGATTGCAAATACGACAGTAATATCGCGGTCTTTAACGCGAGTTGCCATTCTGACAGCTGCTGACAATCACCACGTCAAAATATACGTGTATAAATTCGTGGCGGGCTAGAATAAGACAGTACCGTACTCGAGCGCAAGTGGAGAATGGCGCGGATTTCAAACTGGGTAATGTTAAGGTACCTTATTTATACCCAGGATCGTCCTGGGTAACAAAAAGGATTACCCAGAATACCCAGGGTAATAATGAGGTGTACCCAGGACGACATTAACCGATTCAGCNATGTCCATGGCTCTCATTTTCCCAATAAAGGCAAAATAATAAATTCTTTCACTAATTCATCTAAAAAAGAATTTTTTTTGCAGGAATCGTCCTTCAAATGAATACTTCTTGCATCAAGCAACGCAGCGCACCATTCCAGTAAACAAATAAACGAGAGGTAGGAAAATCCTATGAGACGAGTAAAACATTGACAAGTTTATTTCAAGTTATAATTTGCAGGACAAACCTGCAATTTATCGAGAAATAAACATTTTGTAAACATACATTGACAAACACAACGATGACTACAAGAGCTTGCGCTCAAAGGGGCTTCTCAAATTGTGTTACACTGCTTAACCCCGTGATGTTTCGTCCTAATGACGTACTCCGGCGAATATTATCCGAATGGTCTGACCGAGACGGCGAGTCGCTCACTGAACTTGATGGACTTCCTGTTGGTCGATTTTCCACCGGACGCCATTTTTGTTGCACGCCGCTGCTGCTGCGATAATCGATGTTATACTGAAATGGAGAACAGACATGATTATTTGTGTCGATGTAATGTGATGAAATTTTGGTGGCGTCAACCGGCACAGGAGGAAAAAATTCGTACAACTTGGAGCTTTAATTTACACTAAGAGACGGTTCTCCTGGAATTTTCTTTATTCAATATACATGTATATTCAAGTTGTTTCACTTATTGCATTTTTGTCTTTTTACCTTTGTTGACAACAAGGAATTGAGGCCTAGGCCGGTTGATCAAAACAGCATTTGTCACTAACATGACGTTAGTGTCATTTTTGGCATTATCTCCATCACTTGGCAGTTAACGCCACATTAGAGATTTTGCAAAATAGCACGAACGGTGTTTACAACAACCCAGCGCTGTTCTTTAGCAAAATCATCACAGAATCGTCTAAGAAGGGTGGTGGACGTCTAAAGGGATTGGGAAGATGTTCCCGTTTTCAACCCACGGAGGACACTAGCATCTAATCCCAGCTAACCCCTCCCCCAAGGTGTCTGCGAAGTTACCTTAGTCGCACATATAAAGCACGTCGTCACCACCTTTGCAATGGCATTCATAAGATTTTTCGTTTCTTGGATTGCACTGTCCACCTTGTTGAAGGTAGCCGTTTTCCCAAACGTCGGTGACTTCAGTGTGAATTGGAGATGTTGGCAATACGCTGGAATCTTGTCTAAGTAGGTCATAAGTTCAGTCTTCAGTGTTCCAGAGGGGACCTATAAAACAATACAAATAGTGTGTTCGATTACAAGCAACGCGCTTCCCCACGTAAGCACCTCAGCGTTCTTGTTAGCTCTGATGTCACAATCGCGCTTACTCGCTCCTGGCCCCAGTGGGCAACCCTCTGAGCCGGTTACTTCGGGAAAAGATGGCGGCGAAGCTGATTCAGCCAATGGAGAAAGAGGAAAATGCTTTGGTGCCATGACACTTTACTTGAACCAGACGCGACAGCAGTCGTTCACTTGGCCCTTCATAGATGCCATGACACTTTACTTGACCCAGGCACGACACTGTTCGCTTACTCGGCATCACTGCACATGCTCCACAAGGCGCGATATCCAAGCTTCCCCAAGCACAGCGCAAGTTAGTAATCGAACATGCTAAAGCTAGATTCACATTTCTCTGTTTTGCGCTTTGCACTTATCCATTCCTTGTTTATCTGCGGTACCAACAATAAAATTACTTTTTCTACCACGCACTCACATAGGAAATGGACAAGCACAAAGCGCAAAACGCAAAGTATGAATTGGCCTTAAGACATTTAGCTTGCTCCAGTCACGAAACAAAATGGCACCGGTTGTGAAAAATGGATTTAATAATTTCAGAACAGTAATTCTGACATGTTGAATTTGGCACGGACTCCGCCAACCATGGGTCAAAAAACGCACCCTCTGAGCAAATTCCTTCACCGTCCTGAACAACTTGGTCCCCTCCTCAGCAAAGTACTCTGCCTGTGTGAACAAATCTTGTGTCGTCTTCAGTGGGCCCTCCCCTCGTGTGAACAGATACATTGAGAATGCCATACTTGACATGTTCTTGGCACGTTTTACTATGTCATTATTGTGCTCCTCCCACTTCTCCGTCTCTGCGTCCATTTCTGACGTGATCAGCTTCATCTCCAGGCCGAGTTTTGCAATCTTTGCCTGTTCCTGAAGCGACAAAATGATGACCATGAAATTCAGCGGCATAACCTGTTAACTGCGGACTTAATATTTCACCAACTGCATCCTATTGCATAATTAATTTTGGACAGTTCTGACAACCGCACTTGTTTTCCAATTGTGGGCATTGTTATTGCTCAAGCGGAGCTGCTTACAGCATCACGTATTGTTCTGAAACTCAGCTGAACAGAGTAGACGCTAAAGTATAATTGACCCTAACTTCAACATGGGCAAAGTGCCAAACTTGGAAATGTGCACAAGTCAGTGGTAAATAATCCATGTCGCAGTTATCTAATGATATTAGGGTCACTTGAACAGCCTATAGAAAACACTCCAAGGTTGTGTTCAGTCAACTGGTAAATATTGTAGTTTGTCGTTCATGATTTAATCATTTGTGTCCACATTATGGAGTCCGTATTGCACAGGCCTGGCACTTTGCCCATGTTGAAGTTAGGGTGAATTATACTTTAACTGCACCCTATTGCATTATTAATTTCTGACAGCCGCACTCGTTTTCCTATTGTGGGCATTGTTATTGCTCAAGCGGAGCTGTTTACAGCGCCACGTATTGTTCTCAAACTCAGCAGACGCCAGGATGGTGTTCCCCCATATTACAGAGTGTAGTGTGGGTATGAATAGTGTCATCCTATGCAATGTATCCTGTATGCAGTTAACGGATTAAGTGCCAGAGACAACAAATCATGATCCCTTTTTATCCCTTAAAGCGCCAAGTTCCTTGAGCACTGTTATGAAGTATTTTTTTTGTGAAAACAACATCCAATTCTGCTGATATCCTAGTTTCGATTGGTTTCCGATCGCTTGTCTATTACAGTACGTTTAATGTCGGACTTTATGAAACTTGGAAGAAGTGAAATACAAAATTCACATTTCTTAAAAACTGACCATGCTACTATCTGAATAATGTAACACATTCAAAGATGACCAGACTCTAACATCATAAAAGAAAATGCAATCAATTGGTTTCAAAATCACGACATTCACCAACACTCTATTAAAGTCTATTCAAAGCAGAAAGAACTTTGTAAAGTTTTATTTACCCTAACTTCAACATGGGCAAAGGGCCAGGCCTGTGGAACAGACACCATAAAGTGAACACAATGGTTAAACCACAAAACACAATATTTACCAGTTGACTGAGCACAACCTTGGAGTGTTTGCTGTAGGCTGTTCAAGTGATCCAAACATTGTTTGGTAACTGCAACATGGATTATTTACCACTGACTTGGGCACATTTCCAAGCTTGGCACTTTGCCCATGTTGAAATTAGGGTGAATTATACTTTTCCCACGCTTGGCACTCTGCCCATGTTGAAGTTACATGGTGAATTATACTTTTTTCTAGCTTGGCACTTTGCCCATGTTGAAGTTATGGTGAATTATACTTTACATTCACCATAACTTCAACATGGGCAAAGTGCCAAGCTAGGAAATGTGCCCAAGTCAGTGGGAACTGTTCCATGTCACAATTACGTAATATTAGGGCCACTTGAACAGCAATCACTCCAGGGTTGGACAACTGGTAAATATTGTGCTTTGTGGTTTGATCATTGTATTCACTTGGGAGCCACGGTGGTGTAGTGGTTCGGGCCTCTGGCTAGCGGTCAGAGGATCCCGGGTTCGAATCCCGCTGCTGGCGTGAGACTTTGGGCAGGTCTCTTTGCCTTACTGGCCTCTCTCCACCCAGGTGTATAAATGGGTACCGGTCGGAAATGCTCAGATTGTAGCGCTGAATGACCAGCTCATCTGAGTTCTACTGAAAGGTTTCAGGATAGACTGGGGTTAAAGTGTGAAGTCGGATGAGAACCTCTACCGCTGTTGATATCAGACTATAAACCCAAACTTTAACTTTTTTTAAACTTTTTTTAATAGTATGGTGTCTGTTGCACAGGCCTGACAGTTTGCCCATGTTGAAGTTAGGGTGAATCATACTTTACAGTTCAGAGTTAAAGTTTATTCACCATGTCATCTCACCAAGTCCTCAATGAGGAAAGAAAACCATGTAGGAGCTCACAAAACACACATAAAATAACCACATGAAAACTGAAATATCACTTTTTCCCCAACGACAACAGTCAGCATGCAGAATGCCATTTTCCTGTGCAACTAGTGATCGTGAGCACATGATGAGCAAAAATCAAGGCCATACGAGGTTAACTTTATGCCAATGACATTAATGAAATAGAGTCTTCCAACTCAAACCTGATATCTGACAACCGGCAAGACCAATAAGGCTCTGTTATGGTTCGTAGTGTAACCATCTTTGGGTGTACAAGACGTAAAAAGTTAGCCACACACTAAACATAACAAGAGGTCTATTGAACTGGCCCTCAGCTGACATATCTCCAAAAGGCACTCTGAGTACCCAGGAGAAAAAAGTGAAATTTTGTGATGAAGTTTTAATCAGAACATCCTCATATGTGTACTATGGTGATAAAGATTAAAACTGGAATTCGCCCATTCTCTGAGAAACAAGTCTAGTTGCCCTGGAAACACGGCATTTTGACCACTAGACGGAGTAGGACATTTACCCAATCAACAGCTCCCTTAGACAGCTGCAACAGAATACAACAACACAATCAAAATGGCAGCTGATAGACCACAGGGTGTATCACAAAATACCATTGATATTCTTGCATTTGCACCACAAAAGCAAGTGAAATTCTTGTTGCTGACGAACACTGCCTGCGATCGTGTCAACTCAGATAAACCCTGCTATACACATACTTTATGAAAATAACGTTAAACACTCCCGACTTCTGGACCAGCACAAAAAGAACTTGTTTCATGAGAGGTTGACAGAAAAATACCTAAGTTCCTTCAGGCCCCTATTACATAGACGTATACGGTATACGAAAATGCCGGTTAACAAAGGCTTCACATCGATTCACAACCGTGACGCCATTGTTAACCGGCGTTTTTGTACACCGTATACTTAATCTATGTAATAGGGGCCTCAGAGTTACGTTCTCGTGAGTAGGCCGATGTCTACAAGTATGAAGATTAACCGCAAACAAGGCTTTTATGCTAAATTCAACTTCGCTGTGTAATATACTAAAGTATGATTCACCTTAACTTCAACATGGGCAAAGTGCCAAGCTTGGAAATGTGCACAAGTGAGTTATAACACCAAGTCGAGTCCAAGAACATGGGAACCAATCAGAACACCTGTTACTCACTAAGGAGTAGAATGATTGGCTGATGGGAAAGGTGATTGTTAGGGTCAGCCTTATATCTTAACACAGAGGATACACGTCCACGATTTGGCACTCGACAGGCCTCATAATCCATGTCGCAGTTACGTAAGATGCTAGGGTCACTTGGTTTACTTTCCATGAGCCTGTAGCAAATCCGAGGTTGTGCTTGGTTAACTGGTAAATAACTGTGGTTTGTGGTTTAATCATTGTGTTCACTTCATGGTGTATGTTGCACAGGCCTGGCACTTTGCCCATGTTGACGTGGGTGAATTATACTTTACCTCAACCTGTCAGCGGAAAATTCTTGAATATGACTCGACTTTCAACATGTCTGAGAAAAGGGTCCACTAAACTTTAGGAACCTGAATAATCTTGCATTTTGTGCTGCAGCCTTTACAAACTCACTCTAAACTTATCAAGTACTCTGACCAACGCCATCAAATATTAACCCTCCACTTACCACAGACAAATTCGTCCACTAAATAGTCAATGTACATGAAATTCAAGAGTGTTTCAATTTTTAACAAAAAAAACAAACAATCAGAAGCACTATCTGATTCATTTAATACCAACAATAAGGGGACAAAACCCTCCATTGGAAATGTACTGGCATTGTTAGTTATAGGGCCGTATTCTAGAAGCTTCCTTAACTGTAAGGTTTACCTTTAGCTATTTTTTGCAGGGCAGAATACAAAAGCTTAAAGTGGACCTTAGAGTTAAGGAGGGTTCTAGAATACGGGCCATAGTATATTTCTAGCAAAACAGCCTATTTTTTGTTTGAAGATCCCACACACAACCTCAAATCTATGTGTACTGGAATACTTATGGGAGACAAACTCCCCAAACACAGGAACAAGGGTCAATATATCTGGGCAAAAAGGGCTTGCAGGCCTATTTCAAGGCCCCCAGTAACAGGGTAAAAATCTGAGTAAAATGCTTTTTTAAAAATGTTTTATAATTTAGGCATAAACCAGGAGAAATTGGAAATATTTTTTTCTTTGTGAATAAGGATATTGACGAGGACTTGTTGAGCATTTTATACATAAAATTCTGGCTCCATATTCATAAACCTACTTAAGTCAAAGTGTGGTAATTATCTTTTGTGTTGAACAAAGAATAACTTTTCTTAAGTACATGTAGTTTTATGAAATGGGTCCATATTCATAAACATACTTAAGTCAAAGTGTGATACTTATCTTTTGCGTTAAACAAAGGATAAGTGCCACACTTTGACTTTAAAAGTAGTTTTATGAATATGGGCACAGGACTGCTGCAAAGGACTTGTAGAGCAATGTGTAAACCATGAATGGCAGACCTCTGCGGAACAGTTGTAATAAATCGCAGACCATTATACTGGTGCAGCAAACAGCGTACTTAAGCACGATCTTTGCAGACGTGCCACGGGTGAAGTCATATAAAGTAAATGGAGAGTGAAAAGGTCACACATGAGTGAGAAAATATCGAAAGCAAAAAAATACAATCGGAACAGCCAGGAATTGGAAAAAATTACAAGAAGTTGAAGTAGGTGTTCAAATTGAAGATGAATTGAAACCATTTAAATTGAATACATATACATCGAGATTTTTCTAGAGGATATCGTGCTAACCCTTTCCGGCCAGAATCATTCTCATCTTGAAGATGCGAGGGTCAGATTTAATGGATTCTCACTGGTTTGCCCTTGTCACGATCAACAAGCCAATGCTACAACTTAAGGTGCTCTCAAAGAGCTTTCCAATGAGCACTGTGTGGCATCTGTACTTCACTCCTTGATAGCTGAAATCAGGTAAGACGGTGTTTGGTTGCACTCTGATTTCCAATATGGCTGCCAGGTAGCCATCTTGGATTACCCCTGATGCTCTAAACTACAGAGTAATTTTTTCAGGCCTGAAAGGGTTTTTGTAGGAAGCATGGATTTTAACCTCATGCAAACAAAATGGAAAGTGAAAGCGGGATTTACCTCCACATCAAGACCACGGATCGGTTTAATCGACTTCGCCAAAGCACCATGACGCTGTAGAGCAGAAGAAAAACGACAACAACAATTAACAACGCAGGCTACGACACGCAAGGAAAAGAGAACAGAGCTCAAAGGAGGCATTCTGGGTAATTTTTGTATGTCACAATCAAGGGCCGTGGGGCCAGGGATCTCGCAGGTAGTACATGATTTTTCCCCTGCTTTTACTGCAGTTGATAAAGGCATAGCAGAACGGCCAGAATTGAGCCTAACTTCATGGTGTATTCTTTTCTAGCCCAACAAAGTTGTGTGAAGATGGATTTTGGTTCATTTTTTCAGGCAACAGAAAGGGATCAAAATTTATCCAAAAGGGGGCAACACTTGAATTTTGAATCGCACGCAACCCAGGCATGTCCACTGGCCTTGGTAAACGAATGATGTTGTGAAAGCATTTCTTTGAAAGGGGACATTTTTGAATAAGGGGTGTTGTTAGATGCCTATTTTACAAACATACAAACTTTTGAGAAATGGCAAATATTTCGCCATTTTTGGTGGTTAAAACAAAGTTTTTCAAAAATTATCCAGCTCCTTTACCCATTAAAGCAATAACACTTTAATGAACTGTGGGTTGGAACAAAAAAGTGCCCAAAATGACCATCGATTGAGCTCTGAAAACGCAAGTATACTAAATCATTGAATAAAATGTGAAAATAGAGGCAATCTGTAGGTTGGAGAGATTTGCAGGATTTCTAAGAAATCTAATTGTTGTGAAGATTGACAGGAAGCTTAACAATTGACAGTAGGAAAGTACACAGGGTGTCCCGATATAACAGCACTGTGCTCAAATATCAACCATTCCATGTTTTAACGTTCCGTCAGCTTCTTACATGCATTGAGACGTAAACACTTAGTAAAGGACAATGTATCACCTCTCTATTCATAATTTCCACAATGTAAAGAGGGGGTTACACGATTCAACTTGTTGAAAGCAGTTGAAAGGTGAAAGGTGTTGAACGTTGTTGAAACCTGTTGAAGCGTCTAAACTCCCTTTCAACACCTTCAACAGGGTCTCTCAACAGCTTTCAACAAATTGCCAAAACAGCTTCATGTTCCTATTTCTGGCAACTTGTTGAAAGATGTTGAAAGACCTTTTGAAAGGTGTTGAAAGGGGGTTTCAACAATGTTCAACACCATTCAACTTCCAACACCTTTCAACAAATGCTGAATCGTGTAAACCTCCCTTTACGGACAACCATCCTTAGAACCAACAGTGTCCAAAGTGAAAAGCTGTTCTGATTACAGAGGTCAGTATAAACAGAAACCACCTATTTGTAACTGCGCCACGTGTTGTTGTCCTTAAAAGAGAGGTGTCCTTTTGGAAAAGTGACCACTCCTGGTAGTTTTGCTGAAGCTGAAAATTTCTCGCAATTTCCTGTGCTGGACATGGACAATTCATGCAGGTCAGAGTGTACACCACCCAGCACAGGCGCTAAATCCTAGTACTCTGTACCATAGAATACAACAGAAATCCTGCCAAGGTTAGGCCGAAATTTTGGAACCAAGTCTGAGGGATGTGTACCGCTGTTTCTGTACATGTGGTGAACACAGTGCAATTCAACTTGAATGGAGACCAGTTGCTGTAAAAAGTATGTGAATTTTGCATATTTCGCACAATCTTCACAGTCTATATTTCAACACTGCAAACCAACCGGAACTGTGCTATGTATATACCTTTAAGAAGATTATATGTTAAAGGCAAATGTTGCATGTAATTCAAATTCAAAACAGTTCTAAAAATAATATCGTGCAAGTCCTGAATTACGCCAGACATGCAACGTGACCAAAACTGCATGCTGAATTCAAACATGCCTCAATCATGCAGAATCTTTGTGAGCTTTAAATTTAACTTCAGATTCAATTTCTAAGCTACAAATTCATAACAAGGTACAAGCAAAATGCCTGAAAAGGAACTTCTGTGATCAGCATTCAAAACCAATTTCCGAAAACCACTTTGTCACATTACACAATACTGGTTTCTTCGACGTTCGAGTCATGCATGTCAGCTTACTTAATCTCATAACTCACATGGGCACACTCCTGTGTCCCCCACCTCTTGTTACTACTGTATTCTCGTGCCATTAGCGACCAGTATGCGCCATTTTCTGGTTGTAATATATGCACAACCGGGTTTGGCGTTTGTCAATAGGCCCGCCCAAAGACCAGCCAACCAACGCCGACTATGATCAATTTCAATGTGTGTGCACATTCACGCTTTGGAAACCTGTGATCAGTTTCATGCCCTTGACGGTCCGTGACCAAGTATACACCAGTCCTTACTCCATCATGGTTACCTCAAATGACAAGCGTTGGTCGGCTGGTCTCTGGGCGGGCCTATTGACAAACCCCAAACCCAGCTGTGCATATATTACTACCAGAAAATGGCGCATACTGGTCGCTAATGGCACGAGAATACAGTATATTTAAACTACCTCCACCATGTACCAGTATTTCTAACTAGGCCTTTCAAGCAGGGCACTGCATTCCCGAAAAACCTTGCAAGAACACATGATCCAAGGTCAATGTAGCAGTTTCAGAGAAAGTGTGCATTTTTTGTGAAGTGCAGCACGGTGTAATTGAGGCCAAGTGCTGCTGATGGAGGTGCACATGGACACATTTCGAGGCACACTCTACAGGTAGCACCATGAAAATGAGTTGGACAATGGGTACCATCAAAAATTTATAAGGCGAGCAGCTCGGTTATGAATTTTTAGTACCATTAAGCACAGCTGGGAAAGTCAAGATTACTAAAAATACCGGTAGGTCAGAGAAATATTTCTGAAAATTGGAAAGAATTGAAAATCAACTGAAAATGTTGGGCAAAGTCCCCTCCAACACTTGCTTCCAATAGGAGCACCACTGGGACCAAAGGAGACTTTCCAATAAAACGGCCACACACTGACTGGATACCATGCAGGCAACAAGTGGACCCCCCAGCCAGTCTCATTGAATGTTCTCCTGTTGGCCTGAACTTGATCTTGGCCCAGCCAGTCATGAGCTCCAGATAGCCTTGGCCCAGCATGGACAAAGTCCCTCTAGAGGGCACAGCGCAGACTGGGGCGTTGATGTACAAAATTCTGTGAAAAGTGACACAAAAAGTGATGCAAGTACCATCAAGTGCTGACAGAATGTTAGAAACTTCAAAAAATAATGTTATGGATGACGAGATGGAGGTGCTATACCAACATTCAATAGTGCAATAGATTCACCAGTGTAGTTATTAAGACTTCTTGTAAGTCTAACAACAGGGGCATTCATCCAATCCGAACTATTAACACTTAAGGGGCATTCATCCAATAATCTAGACTTTCTAAGTTTAACAACAGGGGCACTCATCATATAATCCAGACTTCCTAAGTCTAACAATAGGGCATCCATTCAATAACCTTAAAGTCCTAAGTCTAACAGTAGGGGCATCCATCCAATAATATTGACTTCCTAAGTCTAACAAGGGGCATTCATCCAATAACCCAGACTTCCTAAGTCAAAAAATAGGGACATTCATCTAATAATCCAGACTTCCTAAGCCTAAGTAACAAAAGAGGCATCCATCCAATAACCCCGCCTTCCTAAGTCTAACAAAAGGGGTATTCATCCAATAATCTTGACTTCCTAAGTCTAACAATATTAGGGTATTTATCCAATAATCCAGACTTCCTAGGCCAATAGGGGTATTCATCCAATAATCTTGACTTGCTAAGTCTAACAATAGGGGCGTCCATCTAATAATCTTGACTTCCTAAGGCTAACAATAAGGGCATTTATCCAATAATTCAGACTTCCTAAGCCAATAGGGGCATTCATCCAATAATCTTGACTTGCTAAGTCTAACAATAGGGGCATTCATCCAATAATCTTGACTTCCTAAGTCTAACAACAGGGGCATTCATCCAATAATACAGACTTCCTATTAAAGTAATGACAATCGAAACCATGAAAGAAATTGGCACCATTGAAACCAGACTCAAGATACAGACTAAAAGAGTTGATCACAACAGTGCTTTTTCTGCACTCCCAGATCACCAATTTGACAGATCCTTCGGCCAATGGGAGAGAATTTTTAGTGTCAAATTCAAAGCCTAACAAAGTGAAATTAGGGAAGTGGTGAAGTTGATTTTCACACTCAGATTCAGAAGAATAGAAAACGTAGAAAAAATGTCAAAATGTGGAATAAAAACAGTCTCTCGATGGAAGAAAATGCAAAATAGCAAAATGTTGTCAACCTTGTTCTGGGATTGATCGCAAATGATACGGACCTACATTGTATGCCTGCATTCCTTTTTCTGTTTTTTTGTGGTTTTTATGCTGAATGCAATTTGCGTGTACCACAGCATCTCCAAGGAGTCAATGACATGTATGGTACGAAGTGCCAAGGCGGTGGTTGTTCAAATTTCAACCCTTCGCACAGCCCTGCCAACGGCGCCACTTTGCAGGACCCTCAATTAAGAATTTATCTGTGAATGACTGGCAAGGAAATTGCCAGACAACATATCCCTATTTTTCGAAAGATTTATGAGCCCCAAGTCAATTTTTTCCAGATACATTGTCAGATTCTAAATTTTTTCACCGATACTCAACCAATTCTCAAACAACTTCCACTAAATGGCATCATATTTTGGGCACATGTCCATGGCTCTCATTTTCCTAAGAAGTTTCAGAAGCACAATTTTTTTTTCCATCAAAACATATTGTAAATAACAAGCACGAGCCATGAAATGCCCGAAACTTCTTCTTCAAAAACCAGTCAAAAAGCAAATCTCATGCTTGTTCCTACAGTTCTCAGGGTAACCGGGTAAAATTCTCAATATTTTTGTCACACAGCTAGGTTTACACGTTAAAGGTGCCTATCCACAGGAGAATTTTCTCATTAAGTTGACTCCCTATGGGCAACTCAACTATGACTGAGCAGTTTTTGTGTCATAGGTCCTGGCTAATGCCGGCCTTCCACCTGAAAGTTTTCCGTCGCAATTTTCCTGTCCGACAGCAACTTGCACGTGGAAGGTGCTCTCCAAGTAGACTGTCGACACTCTTGGAAATATGTCAGACACTCTGTTGCATGATCAATGTTACATTTTTAATGTCCGACAGTTATTGCTTTGAATAGCACCTGTTCTGGACGGAACTCATTCATGAAATGAGTTCATAGGCAATTATTACGGTCCGCTCCCAAGGAACAAGGTTGACAAAATCACACCGGTGGAAAAGCAAGTAAATCTAGTGATTGACGGAAGGCGGTTGGGGCATACTTACTTCTGGCGGCTATAATGTCCAGCGGGTGGAAGGCAAGATGAAATGAGCCAACTCAAATAGAGCTACCAGCTAATTAACACATAAAAAATCTGGCCACTTTATTCAAGGAGACAGAGACAATAAAGTAGAACCTCTCTTAAGTACTCCTAGTTGGGACTGACAGAGACTGTCCTTAGCCAAGAGGTGTCCTGATTACGATGGGCAAAATGAATAGAATAGGACGAACTTGACACCAAAAATCAGTGTCTTAGGACTGCGTATCCATAGGCTGTTTGCTTGTGCAGTTTTTCCCTGTTCCGTGTTCGCTTGTGGCCTGTCAAATGGACAATGAACCTTTGCTTGGCTTATTTGTCGTTCCCATAGGCTGTACCGTGCGAACCTTTCCCATTGTTCACGGCACATATGCCCTCTTGGTTTGGAACATAGGGAATGAACATGCTCATTTTTTGCACAAGTCCACAACACCACAAGCGAACAGCCAATGGATACACACCCTTAGAGAGATGTCTTCTACAGGAAGTCTCCAGTAATTGGAAATTTTAAAGTGACTGTGAATTTTAGGTCACTGTCAAACACTCTAACTGACAGGGAATTTCAGGTCACAGCTGAACACCTAATGACATTCGAACACTTAATGACATTTTGGCGATTAGAAATGGTTTGCATCATTTTCACAAACTGAGGCCTAGTTTGTTATAGTTTCTCCTTGAACAACATGGCCGTAAGCCTTCATACAGCAATATCTCGCACTAGAAGGTGAAATACTTGGATAAAACATGCAGTTAGTGATCATTACTTCATGGGTAGGAAAATATCCAAGAAATTGCTGTTAACTGAATCAAACTTCATGCATCACACACGGTTTCAAAAGTAGCATTATTTCAATCACACTGAATGCCAGATTTCATCAATTTGCTTTTTACTCAACTAGATTTATTCATTTCCAAGGCTTTTAAGAAAACTTCTATTCTACAGAAGAGACTGTCTATTCAAACATGAGGCAGATGAATTTTAAACGTTTAGTAACTAGACAAAAGTATGATTCACTATAACTTCAACATGGGCAAAGTGCCGAGCTTGGAAATGTGCACAGGTCAGTGGTAAATAATCCATGTCGCAGTTACCTAATGATGTTAGGGTAACTTGGTTACTTTCCATGAGCCTATAGCAAATCCAAGGTTGTGCTCAGTCAACTGGTAAATACGGTGGTTTAATCATTGTGTTCACTTTATAGTGTCTGTTGCACAGGCCTGGCACTTTGCCCATGTTGAAGTTAGAGTGAATCATACTTTAGCAATGTTTCACCACTTGCTGTTAATCAAACCTCATGCATTGGACATGATTTTAAAAGATGCAAACTTCATCAACTTCCTTCCTTTGCTCTTTTAGCATATTTTGACATTATCACCACAATTATAAGTATATTCATTCACACTTTACGATGATGCAACAGACTGCGATGTACAAATTTGACTTGGAACCAACTGCTCAGCTACACAACACACCCCAAAACCCCTTCCTTCACTTTGCTCCTAACACTCGACATACAAGCAGGGGACTTCATGACAAAGTTGTCTAAAAACCCCAACACCTTCAGTCATGTCAGTACCAGACATTAGGAACTTTTGGCAAGGCTCCGTATCGTCGATCCGTGTCACATATGATGTATGATTTTAATAGAAAATGCATTAACTCGATACGTCATACGTGACACGGATCGATGATACGGAGCCTTGCCGAAAGTCCCAATTGTTTCATTATGATGTCATCACATAGTACATTTTTGTAGATGACGCTAGTGCATTATGTTCGCGATATCATGGCAGCATTACAACGTCACGGTCCGGAAACAAGTCTAGAAGAATAATTTTATCCCAAAATTTGTCAAAATTCAAAACTGCCCGCAATAATTTCCAGAGAATTCCATCATTTTTGGACTCCCGTCCACACTCCTTTTCCCAACTGTCAGAAAAAATACTGAATATGTGACATATTGGGATTATCAATGGAGCTGTTAGGAGCAAAATCAAGGTGTCCCATTAACCGAAATCTAAAATACTACAAGTAAGGCTCCCAAGGGACTGATCCCTGCCTCACCCCCTCTCCCCACAACCCCCTCACTTGATAAGATACCTACCCCAGGCCTTGGTAAACTCATGTAAACGTTCTTCTCATTCTTGCCCTGAAGAACATCGTTTATGTCCTTAACGAGGATAGACAACTCGTTAATCTGTGACTCCCAATTATCGCAGAACACGTCGAAGTTCTCCTTGGCTATTTTACTTCCCCCATTTTGGGCAAGGGCCTTCGCTGCATATATTGTCTGAAAGAGATACGTGTAATATGTTAAAGGAGCACGGTATTGGATCTCAAATGCGTTATTTGACTGCCGACGTAGAGGGAGCCACCTACAGTACAGGTCACAATTGACATCCCTACGGCTTCGCGTAAGTTGCTCGTAAGTTACGCGTAAGTTACACGGCTTTGGTTTCGCGTAACTCACTGCGTAACTCGCCAAAATCGCGTAACTCGCCTCGTAAATCACTGCGTAGCTAGCGAAATTCGCGTAATTCACCACGTAACTCACCTCGTAAGTTACGCGTAACATAACTCGTGAGTTGTTGCGTAACTTACTCGTAACTTACGCGAATTTAGGGATGTCAATTGTGACCTGTACTGTAGCGGCAGTAAGACGAACTACAAAAATGCATTACAAAATGTACGCAGTAAATCGGGTCATTCGCCGAGATGTAGTCAGACCCTTGGGTTGGAGAGTGGCGTGGTGGCGCCGGCTGTCGAGAAAAATAGTGCCAATGGCACTGTGCCCGCTTGGCTTGAAGCAGTATTATGTTATGGATCCTATTTACCCTTGATAGAAATTTGACGGAGATGCATCACTTGGTTAGGGAGAAACAAAACTTTGTTTTGGGTTTTGGCCCCCTAGTGGCAAAGTCAAGAATCAGATTTTGCCGAAAATTCTTCTGAGTTGTTACAGCCTAGAGGTAGATAAATGTATGTGAGAAGTTTCAAAGCAATAGATCAAGCCATTACAAAAAGAGCCAATTTCGTAATTTCAGACAAACTTTGACCCCTGTGACCTTGCGAAGTAGGTCAAATTTAAAAACTCAAGTATTATTTTGTGTATCCTCATTAGATATACCCATGATAAAAATTTGACAAAGATCCATCTCTTGGTAAGGGAGAAATAGCACTTTTAGTGATTTTGGTTTTGGCCCCCTAGTGGCAAAGTTAAGAATCAGATTTCACCGAAATTCTGTCTGTAAGTTGCTATAACCTAGAGGTAAATGTGTACAAAGTTTCAACACAACAGTTCGAACCGTTATCAAAATATAGCCCTTTGAAATTTTTCACAAAACGCCCCCTGGAGGCCAAAGTAGGAATCCCACCGCACTCAAAATCGAACTCGGCCTAGATCTTAGGCCCATATATACACCCACCAAAGACCAAAAAGATTCCTCAAAAAATAAAGGCACTAGAGCGCTAACAAACCAAAGTTTACGGACGTACGGACGTACGTACCGCCGTACCGCCGTACGGACTAACGCACGACAGACCACCACTCAATGACCCCAACCACAGCATAAGCCCTGCTGGGCCTTGCGGCCAAGCGGGCTAAAAAGTGGCAATACCGTGCTCCATTAATTAAATTTTGTGCATATAAACAAGAAATAATATTCTTCCCAAAATATTTCTGCTATTTCTCCTAGATATCCAAAGTAAAGCACAAAGATTGACACATAAAATGATATAACACAAAGGTTGTCTCTGAATTTCGCAAATTTTCGACCCCAATCGGGGTCTTCCTCAGACACTTTCTAGAAGATCCAGGCTATTTTTTGCTATTTCTTCTACATGTTAATTAAAATTTTGTGAATATAAGCAAGAGTTTATTTGTTTGTTTGTACCGGTATTTGATTTTCAGTCACGGCCGAAGCCACAGTATTGGCCCTGGTAGTACAGAAGAGGCCATCTCAAGCTACTCATGTTCCGTTAGATGGGGTCTTTTACTTGCCCTTGCAAAGGTACAAGGTACAAGGCACCATGGCTTACTGTCCCATGCAACGGATGTGAAGAACTGGGAATGAAATTCCATATGGCCTGGGCTGGATTCGAACCTGGGCCTCATTTGTGAAAAGTGCCTGCTTTTGCTGAAGCAGGTCACACATTTATATTTTGACAAATTGGATTCAGCAGTGACAGGGTTAACCCAGCTTCCCTCACAGAATATTGCATCATGATAGTCTCTGTCTAATTGGGATTGGGAATAACACCACCGCTAGATTTTAGAGTAAATAAATGGGAAGAGTTAAGCACTTGCCCGAGGCATCTACGTTAATTTTAGAATCCCCAAGTCCCATCACCTGGAAGTGACAGTATCAAGTAGTCTGTTCACTTAAAACAATCTGCAAGTATTTCAGTTTAACCTGCTCACGACCAAGCAGGACGCTTCGTGGGAGTTTACTCAACATAACCACTTTGTGAGATAGGATTTTTTATGTTGCATTTGTTGGGAAATCGAAAGCCATGGACATGTGCCCAAAATACGACGTCATTTAGTAAATTTGTTTGAAAATTGGTTGAGTATGAACTGCTCCGAGAAACGGAAAATTGACACATATGCCATTTTGGATTTATAGTTATAATAATGTTTAGTCTATTCAACAGAAAGACGCCCTTGAGTCCTTAATACTTATGCCATTGTCTTTTAGAACTCACGACTTCATTTGAGAACATGAACCTTAAGCTATTTCCTACATGGACTGAAGACCTACTTGAAGACATAAGTCCTGCTTTAAGATCCTCTGCAAAATCGTAAAGACGTTAAGGGATTCTTTGTACAAACTGACAACTTACTTGAGGACATAATGCTTTTAAGCTATTTTCTACATGTTCAGCAGTTATCACAAGGGGGCCTGTCGTTGCTATATGTCGTAGAAGTTTAGCAACCTGGAAAAGACAAGACAGGGATAGAGGGGGTGAATGATGATCACAGTGATCACGAGGCCAATAAATTTTTGGCTGAAAGATTTCCGGCTATAGACAAATCCCAAATTGACGAAAACGAGAAAGATCTGCGCATTTCCGCCGAAATTGTAAACAGAACCTCGGTCTGAAACCAAATGACGTGATGCAGAGAACCCCACAACCATGTGACGACAGTGAGTTCGACGACGTTGCATCAGAGTCAACCATTGCTGAATCATGGATTACGTCACGTCAGCTGGTTTCAGGTCGAGGTTCTGTTTGCGATTTCGGCGGAAGTAGGCAGATCTGGGAATTTGGGACTTGTCTATTCAAAGCCTTGAAGCCGAAAAAATAAAATTCAATGCTTTTCAAGGATCCACAGGAATCATGCCTACCTCTTGCAGTTGTTCTGAGTGCTCCTCAAACTTGACAGTGATCTCATTGACACGATTGAGTTCGCCATTCAAGCCTGCTGTCTTCAGGGCCATCAGTAAGTCGTGGTCCTCGTTGGTTTTGAACACGTCCGATGCCTGGTCCATTGCGGTTTCTTCGAGCTGAGACAAGAAGTTCAGATCAGATATGAGTTTTTTTGCTGTTTGTCGTCATCCAGCATAATTTTTCTGTGAAACACCATCAGATCATTATTCTCCCACCACAGGGGTTTTTACCTCGCTCTCCTTCATACTGCTGTGAGTGGATGAAGAGGAGCGAGGTAAAAACCTCTGTGGTGGGAGAATCAGGGCTCAGTCTGCCTTGTGTGGCCTGGAGGGCCAAAAGATGTCAGATGGGGGTTCAGCCTGCCACATGTGGCCTGGGGGGCCGAAAGATGTCAGATGGGGGTTCAGCCTGCCACATGTGGCCTGGGGGGCCGAAAGATGTCAGATGGGGGCTCAGCCTGCCACATGTGGCCTGGAGGGCCAAAAAATGTCAGATCACAGCTCAGCCTACCAAATGTGGCCTGGAGGGCCAAAACAAGTCAGATTGGGGTTCAGCCTGCCACAGGTGGCCTGACGGGCCAAAAGATGTCAGATCAGGCTCAGCCTGCGACATGTGGCCTGGGGGGGGGGGCCAAAAGAAGTCACATCACGGCTCAGCCTGCCACACGCTGCCTGGAGGGCCAAAACCCATTGCAGCAGATCAAATATCGAATCAACACAGCAGATGCCATTCTATGCAAATATTTCTACAGCACCACCCGCCACGCCTGAACATTTCGACTGGTTACAGAAACTCCTTACCTGCTTCTTCAACATCTTTGAAGCATCCATTGTCTTTAAAATGGCAGTTTCTAATTCTTGACTAGGAGTATTTATGTCCTTTAGATCCTGGAATAGAAGAGAAACTTGAATGATGAAACTGATCTGGACTTTGACACAGAAGACTACAGTAGATCAGCATTATTTCTGGTCGATTTTCAAAATGGTGATTCAACCTGCTCTGTCTTTCACCTCCGACTCAAATGAGACTCAATAACATGGTTTTCACGAACTCAAAAAGTTTCTGCTGTCCTCAGCTTTCTCTAAAGCCTATTTCTCTTTCCAAATTTATTTAGAGTTGGGCAAGATGATTTCATGATATATGCATTACATGATTTAAACTCAAAATGGCCACCATGCACGCCATGTCAACAAGAACTGTGACATGATGAACATATTTTTTATTCATTTATTTTCAAATTTATATTGGGAAAATAACGTCACAGTGCCCAAAATATATTGAAATTCAGTGTAAATTGTTTGGAAATTGGTTCACTATGAACAAAGCCAATGCCAAAATGGCATACGCAGTTGGCAAAAGATCTGTCCTATATTTTTGGTCATATGGATATTCATCCTCAGGTCTTTTGATGTCTTTGAGGTCTTCTGACAACTAAAAAAACTTACTAAGGACATTCCTATTTTTAAAAGCACTGACAATTCTTCCCGTAATTTTTCACAGAGTGTTAATATTCGTTCCCGATGGTCATGTGATGTGTACGCAGAGTCTGTGAAGTCTTGAGTCGCTTCGGTGAGTAAGTCTAAGGCACTCGTTAATTTCCCTTGAGTGTTGGGCCCAACCATTGTCATCCGTGTTACCTCAACTAGATCCTGGAAAAGAGATATGGAGAGCTAAATCATGAGCTTTACCTCAAATACACGGATGATGTTGTATTTGTGTATTTTTTCCATCAGGGAAGCCAAAGCATTATAGACCTTTCCAATAAAGATGGTGGCCTACTAGTTCTCCCACATGAAGTTGTTGCCATTTATTGTCCAAGCGTGATATAACACTACTAAACGCATCCTCTCAGACAATTATTTTACCTAAAGTTTTGTGCCCATGGCCCGTTTGACCAGCTTAGCATGCCAGTGGCCATTGAATGGTACTTCTGATGTCATATGATGGGGAGAACTGTTAGTCCACCATCTTTGCTGGAAAGGTCTATTGGGCCCTGCTAAGTGGAAGAGGCCATCCAAAGCTACTCTATCCTCACTTGGATGGGGTCTTTTACTTGCCCTTGCAAAGGAACAAGGCACAAGACACCATGGCTTACCGACTCATGCGATGGAAGTGAAGAGCTAGGGACGAGTATCCATGGCCTAGGCTGGATTCGAGCCCGGGACCTGCCACTTGCTGAGCGAACGTGATATTACCACTCCACTATACGTCTTTCTATGCAAGCTGAACAATCTTGAGTCATGAGCTAATGTCTACTTACATCAAAATCCTTGAGGCATTTACTGACAGTGGTGTGAGAGTGTGCTAAACCGATGCCTGAGTCTCCATTCACTGCCGTTAGTGTCGGCGATATGTCATTGCTGATTGGTGCTGTGTCTGTGACCACGTGATGGACAAGATCCATGGCATAGCGCATCTGCGTGAAGACGCAATCACGATTTCGTTTTGCTGCTTCGCATTCTGGATGCCGAAGATGACACTGAAAATAAGCGATTGTAGCATATTATACATGTAGCTACTCATCGAACAATAGTGGGCGATATGTAGGAGGAAACCGGAGCCCCCGGAGGAAACCTACGATGTCGAGGAGAGATCGCCCTCTCTACCACATAAAGCCACTTGCATGACCGGGGATCGAACCCGTGACCTCAGTGGTGGCAGGCGCCGATGTTTCCACTGCCCCACCTCGACATCCCCAGTGCAGTCAGGATATGGGCAAGGGACAGTTTTTTTAGAATTTGGTCCCAAAGAGGGCAGACCCCTTTTATAAGGTTCCAGCTGCAACCCAGTAAAAGTCAATACGGCTTGAGGCTGTCGGTTTCGCCCGTTGGTGGTACAAGTGTCAGGAGCATTCACTGGGTGATTTTTCTTCTACTGCATAAACAAATCGTTTGCAAAGCACATAATGTCATATTTGACATGGTATCTCCTGATTCACTTGTTTTCACAAACAACGCCACTGTATCATCATATTTACGATAAAAAAATCATCACAGCAATCATTTCACACAGATTGATAATGGCAGCGAGAGCAATTTCTCACCTCAATAATGAGCCATTAGCCTAATAGAACACGTTGAACTAAATAATTAATTGCAACTGTAAATCAGCGATGCAAATTCGATGCTAAATACCAATGATGAGGTGACATGATTCTTTGACACAGTTTCTGCGACTGTTGGAACAATGGTTTAATGTTGACTGCTTGCAAAATTGCGAGACCAACAGTCCTCATGATAATAAGTTTATTTTATTATGAGCCTGATTTTTCGTTCAATGGTTTATTAGCCGACCGCAATAGAAAAATAGGTAGATGGTCTTCTGATGGATGTCATCAAGGAACACTACCATCATGAGTGGCGGGTTCAATGGGGTTCAAAGGGGTTCAATGCACCATCTCCCCCTTTAGACAGAGATGACTCGTCCTCGAGTCACATAGCGCCACTCTGCGTCTCAGTGCCAAACTACACTTTCCCGATTCCACTGGGAAAGTCGCCAGATGTATTATACATGTGGCGGTCACCCCATCCACGTTAGTGATCACGCTCAACGTTGCTTCACTTCTAGCACCGAGGCCAACGCGCAAACCACTGTGCCATAAACGAAATCCTCCATGGCCGGTGGGTTAAAGGAGCTGGACGTCCAAGTTGTAAACACTCACTCACTGGTTCTCTATCCACGCGATGCCTGCGGTGCTGCCACCTATTGTCGGTGATATGTACTGACGTGAATATCGTGAGTGAGTTGCATCGGACCGGGAACCAGTCTAACGATCACGGGGCGCTACTGGTGCTGCCACCTGCACGAAGGAATAAAACTAGTTTGCCGACCATGTTTGTAAACAAACCAGCTTGTTTACAACTTCGGCGTCTAACTCCTTTAAGCTGTACCATACAGTAGTAGCACCACTCACCTTACATGATGTCAGCAACATCACAGTGTTTTTCTCGAGAACTGCTCGGGCTGCACCCATCTCAGCCCGTTGTTTATCACTTTTTAGGTCCTGAAACGGAATTGGTTCAGAAATGAATCTCTTTGGATAAGAAAAAATAAAGCGAGTGTGCTCCAAAAAATTTGCCAGCCAGACTGTAGACCGACTTTCTGATCTCCCGAGCACCTCTAGCCTTTTATACCCTCATCAAGAAATTTCCATAGAGCACAGTGAAGGAGTGGCTGAGCGTCAGATTCGAGACCAAGAGGTCACAGGTCGCCACTCCATTTTCCCCTCTGGTCTGAAGGGATCAAGTGATGCGCTGAGTGAGCAACTCCTTGAGTTCTGTTCTAAAGAGATGGGGTAGACTGTATTGCAGAGCAGAGTGTTGCATAAAAAGCATGTATTTGACTTACATTCTGTCTATCTCCCGTCAAATGGGCAAGATCCACCATCTCGTTGCCAAACTGACTAAATGCCTTCACAAAATCTGTAAACGTTGACACTCTCTCTATAACATTTAAACTTTTTGCGACCTGAAAGTGAAGGGAATCGACAGGACATTTACTGTAGATGCACATTTTTACAAGTCTTAGAGTTTCTAGATGCAAGTTTTATTTCAGCGTTTGGACACGCCAACTGATAACAGCAAAAGACGAATCTCAAATTGACATGAACGACAAAGATCTGCGCACTTCCGCCGAAATCTCAACCATAACCTCGGTCTGAAACTGAATGACGTGACGCAGACAACCCCACGACAGTGACTTCGATGACGTTGCGTCAAGAGTCACACATAGCTGAATCATGGACAGTGTCACATCACTAGGCACGCCTGGTTTCAGATCGAGGTTATGGTTGAGATTTCGGCGGAAGTGCGCAGATCTGCGAATTTGAGAATCGTGGGAAAGAATTGTGGGTGCCTACCTTTTCCTTGGCTGCAAGCAACTGCTTTACAACCACACGGTCCGCCAACAATAGCACCTTCGTTACCGCCGACAGCAGCTGCCGGGCTGCCCGCACCATGGCCGTTTTTTCCGCACCCTTGACTTGCCCAGATGCATCTAACTTCACGTCCGTGAGGAGTTGAATGTTTTGTCCCGCCACCCTCGCTTCCCGGCAGGCCTCACACATATCTGTTCGGATTTCTTCATTTTCTTCGGCGATTGCCTCCCCGACGGAGACGAAACGCTCGATAGCAAGATTTACGGCCTGTCCTACGCGTATTAAAGCCTTTAGTGTCTTTTCTGATTTGATTGCACGGTCCCTGTGGTTGACTAATGTTGTAATCTGCAAGTACACGGTCGAAAAAGCACTGAATTCTGATTCTGAATATGCAGAATGCCGGAGGCTACATGTAGGGCTGAAGAATCAACTACTGTTGATGTTGACATTTTTCAAGACGTTCCAACTACTGGATGCTTTCCTATCAGTGGGCTCGATTCTTGGTCCCACCATTCTTTTATGCATCCCAAATTAAATTAGGGAAGGTGTGATAGTGTAGTGGTTCATGTCCGCTGGTGAAAGCGCTGTATTGGAGGTTTGTGCAGTCTCAAGCGTAGCGTACATTTAGATCGCACTTGTAACTCAATGGCGGATCCAGAATCGCGAGAAAGAGGGGGCACAGCCAGCGCACACCGTGGAAAACCTCGGTCAAATTTTAACATCTTTTCAAAATTTCGAAATTTCCCGGTCAATTTTAAAGGTTTTCCACAAAACACAGGGGGCACGGGCTGGGTGTGCCCCCTTGGATCCGCGCCTGCGACTAGTGGAAGTAACTGATCGGATCAGTCGCTATTGCTGGTGATGTATGCGTATGTGCTGTGCGTACACCGCAAATTCAGCAACTCGTTAAAATTCAGCACTGAATGGAACTTTGTGACGATGCAGCTTTTCCACCCAGCTCTGTCGCCATTAGAACGCAACAGCACACAGCCTCAAGGGGTTAATTCAATCATACAAAATTCAAACTGTACCATACCACAACAACCACAATCCTCTACATGTCGTAAAACAATGCCACCATTACCAGAATAATGAGGTCCATTACCCCATAGAAAAAGAGTCAACAAAATTGATAAAAATATATGGAACGATATGATCGACTGTCTGCTTATTGCTGAAATTGGAAAGTTCCACTGACGACATGGTGATTTAAATCAAAGTAGATATGGTATGACAGACACATTATTTAGTTTTTCAAATAAATGTGCAGTGGAGCCTCTCTTTCAAGGACACCTATGGGCGGTTATAACCGCAAATAAAGACGTTACAAAATAAAGATGCTGTTGTAGTCATATTCTCTAGTCGTTGTGATCTCTAGTCGTAGCTAAGAAAGACGTAAGGTGGCGCTGCAAAATGAAGACGTTGTTTATAGTCATATTCTCTAGTCACTGTGGTGATCTCTAGTCGTAGCTAAGAAAGATGTAAGGTGGCGCTGCAGTCACCCTACTAACTTCAACATGGGCAAAGTGCCAGGCCTGTGCAACAGACACCATAAAGTGAACACAATGGTTAAACCACAAACCACAATATCTGACTGAGCACAACCGTCCTTGGATTGTTTTCTACAGGCTGTTCAAGTGACCCTAACATCATTAACCATGTTATCTGCGACATGGATTATTTACCACTGACTTAAGCACATTTCCAAACTTGGCACTTTGCCCATGTTGAAGTTTGGGTGAATTATACTTTATACGTAAGGTATAATTTATAAACTATAACTCACCCTAACTTCAACATGGGCAAAGTGCCAAACTTGGATCCAAGCTTGGCACTTTGCCCATGTTGAAGTTAGGGTAAATTATACTTAATGTGCTGGTAATGCAACTGATTGTCAACATGCAAAGGAGGACACTACTACCAGTGCCATACCACTGAATTCTTTCAATTTTTCATATTTTGAGCAAGACTCTTCCACAGCTCATATTTTCCCATCAATATTTCTTGCACCAACCTCAAACAGCACCGAGACTTCTCTTTAAAACACAATAACACCGCAGAAATAATGACCTCGCTACTGCAACGACAAAGGATGCCTCAAGCAGAGCAAAAACAGACAGGCGAACTCAGCTCTTCAAAACAAATTAAGAACATAAATCAGAATCTTTTCCCATTTTAACTCGTTTTAAAAACCTATTTAAAGGGTTAATTAAATTTACTGTAGGAAATTAACAAACAGCCACTGTTCCCAAGAGGAGGATTCCTCTGCAACGTCTACTGAGCAAGACTTTGCAGACGGGTAGAATGCAAGGAATCAGACTGACATAGACAAGCAGAATGCATGAGATTTTTATACTCGGTATATGGATTCCAGTGAGTGCACCCGACACGTGAAGACTCGCAAGTGTTTGCACTCACTCGGTTTTCCATTCAAGGTGTTCAATGTAGAAAAGATTGTCGCGACTCTCGATGGCAAAAAAATGAAATGTGCACATTCGTGGCTACGTCACTCGATTTCCAGGGCCGTAGCGGAGGGCCAACAGAAATAACCCACCAGAAGATGTCACCGAAAAATGTGTTTTTCATGCAGGTTTTGGCCAAACAGCTACTGTACTGCCGTCCACAAAAACCTACGCCCCCATTTGAACGGCTCATGTATGAGGTTGCAGTCCGCAAAATGCTATGGCCCTCATTTCAAGGTTTGTGGCTGGTGTCCGCAAAATCTATGGCCCTCATTTCAAGGTTTAAGGTTGCTGTCCACAAAATCTATGGCCCTCATTTCAAGGTTTGAGGTTGCTGTCCACAAAATCTATGGCCCTCATTTCAAGGTTTGAGGTTGCTCTCCGCAAAATATATGGCCCTCATTTCAATTCAAGGTTTGAGGTTGCTGTCCACAAAATCTATGACCCTATCATTGCTGGATGCCTCACTGGGGATCCAATGCAGTGCAAATGATGTAACATCAAATGAGAAATGAGGTCAAGATGCTTGGGTGCTGTGGGCAACATGACAGCCAAGGCGGGGTGGATACTGGGTTTGGGAAAAGAGGGGGCGTCCTATGCTAGGAACATTTGAAATTTGCGCCAAGTTCCAGAATTTCACGGTCGATTTTACAGATTTGTTGGCCAAAAGGGGGGGCGTGCGCCAGGTGCACCCCCCTTGGATCCACGCCTGCAAGGGGCACACAAAAAACATGTCATCCTGACCAAGTTTTCAAGAGCTCACCGTCTAAACATAGCCTGTACTATAAAAAGTTTCATTGACAATCTATTTCAATTGCAATTTTGATGTCATTAAATCTTACGTTCGGTGCCATAAGCGAGAAAATAAACGAGTCGTGAAGACAGCGTTCAGTCATCCATTTCACATAAAATCATCCAAGTGGAATTCGGCACTTCATGCCGGTTATGATATGACATGGGATAAAACAGGGAACAGCAAGCGACATAGGATCGATTAGCTCACGGTACTTTTCGCATTTGGAAGGTGATGAACAATACACTGGTTGCCTACGACGGCGGTGGCCTGCTAGGATTTCAGCACTTGTGGCCTAATGAATGGCAGTGTTCTGCACTGTACATGTACATGGACGGTGACCACTGGCAGTTAGGCTGAAGGGGTGAATGTCGTCCACTCTGAATCCTAACCCCTGGTCCCTATCCCTGAACCCTTGATACCTGGCCTCCTACCCCCGACCCCTTGGCCGTACGCACCAAGCGAAGATTATCTTGAGCCACACGTTGAGCCACAGCTTTTCAGGTTTGCAAGGGCATGATGTGACAATGGAAAAGTTGTGGCTCAACCTGAGTTAAGATAATCTTCGTTGGTGGATACGGCCCTTGGTGTTTGCCATTGTGCAACCAATGCCACGGCGGCATTCTGCACAAGTCTTCAGTACGTTGATGCCGACGGTGCCATAAAAGAACAACCGTGCCACGCATTTACAACAATACAGCCTGTCCATTTACTCTCCTACAACTAATGAAAAAGTTCATTTCATATGCAACAGCAGCATAACATGCTAGCCAGATCTCAATTACAAGTCTGACATACATAAGCCGCCGGATAAACGAATAAATCTCGGGTATATTGGCGTGAACATGGTCAATGGCCTCAACGCTCTCCGCATACCAACCAGAATGTAATCTGGGCAGAGATCTTTGATGGGGCAGAGATAATGTTTTGTTATCAAGACTATTTGAAGATGATGAGTGAGTCACATCGCATACCATAAGGACATGAAGGATAGATTGGTCATTTCTATTCACTTAGACCTCAGTAACCAGGTCACCTCTTGAGGCAAAATGGCATCAAATCTGCAATGTCTCAAATGTATCAAAGATGTCCTTGAGACGTTTCACTACTTGGGTTGTATGTATGTATTTCATTTTTCCGTCAGGGCCGACGCTATAGCATTATTGGCCCTGGTAAGTACGGAGGACGCCATCACAAGCTACTCATGTTCCTCACTTGGATGGGGTCTTTTACTTGCCCTTGCAAAGACAAGGCACCACGGCTTACTGTCCCATGCGACGGACGTGAAGAGCCGGGAATGAAATCCCACATGGCCCGGGCTGGATTCGAACCCGGGACCTGCCGCTTGCTATTAAGCGGACGTGATAATCACTACTCACAGGTCACTAGGACATTTGCCGCAGCAGCTATCATGGTCGAATTTTACGGTACTCAGTTCACACTGAATCGGGTATCTAACTAAAGACCCTAGGTGCTCCTCCACTTAAGTTTTCTCGCAGAAGTTGGCTCACAATGGGCAACTCAACTGTGAGCAGTTGGTTGTGTCATTGGTCTCAGCGTAAGCCGTAAGGAAACAAACCAGGGTTCTGCCGCTGCTGGTCGGCGCTGGACGGCCCCGTCCAGGACACAGAAATGCCGATCGGCACTCGGCCTAAAAAGAGTATTTTCCGACCATAAACTAACGAGTCGACAGTGTGCCATGAGAGATGGCATCTGAGATGCCCGTCACACACACTTCCTAATTTCCTTTCTGTTCCCATTCACCAAATGGTGGGGCTTCCTGACACAGTTCTGACCAACGACAACAGCAGGCTGCCTCAGTTGCAATAGAGTGGATCGGGGTCATTTTGACGCCAAATGAGCTCATTATTTCGACTCTCAGGTGCCAGGAAGTCGCATTTCAGCAACTCTAGATTTCAAATTTTTCTGGGGGAGGCCCAGACCGGGTTCCGAGTTCCGACCGGCACTTGTGCAGTCCTGGGCAGAACCCTGCAAACAATGGTGAATGCCCATTGTGAGCCAACTTCTGACTCTATAAACCACTGAACCACAGCCACCCCAACTCACGGCAGTGTCTCACTGCTTGGCAAACAGAGCACACCAAATCCTTTACAGCTCGAGGTATCGATACCTAACTTGAAAACTACTCAGTTAAAACTGAAAATTACAACTGCCCCAACTCCCGACAGTGTCCCATCACATTGGAAAACAGAGCACACCAAGACATGTGCTCTATTCAATTTCCGACTTGTCAAGATTTATCTATGATGTGTCAAGACAAACTGGGGGGAGAGAATTCACCAGTTTGACGTTGACTTGTAAATTCTATAGTTTGGTGCCATATCTAATACGGGGAACAGATGGGATTTGTTTAGGGGCAATCGATTTCGAAGATTTGGCTTGTCGAGTTCAGCTGTTTGCAATAACATCATCACACCATGACGCCCAGGTTACTGTTGAAGATTGACACCTCTCGAAAGTGAGATGTATTCTAACCCAGCTGTACTAACTCAGATGTACCGTATTTTTTGGCCTATGAGGCGCATCGGGATAAGAGGCACACCCTCTCAGGGTCCCCGCCAGAGGGTACTTTGGGTACAAATATAGTACCCTAAAGAAATTTGAGGGTACGATATAGTACCCTGAAAAAAATAACTTCAGTAATGTTTTTCTTAAATTTGTTACATTTCAAATGCAACTTTCATGCAGAAGGAAGACTAATTTTGCATTTTGGAGTGTAAAAAATGACTCTGGAGGCCATTATTAACAGGAAAAAAAATTTTGAAAAATTTTTTTTTTCAAAAAAAAATTTGAATTTTTTTCATCATCCCGGAAAAAATCCTTACAAGAGACGCACCGGGGTAAGAGGCGCAGGGTCCGGGTGAAGCTCTGCATGCACGCCGCAGTGCATGCAGTGTTGATGTATGGGGTCAAGATCATGCTCCACAAGCCTCGTTCTGGTTATTGCAAAATGGCCATTCGTTGCTGATCAGCTGTTATCGAGTCGTTTTGCGCCTTTCGTTGATTTGTGTTCTGGTTTTAAATTTCGCTCTCTGGTCGCAATCGCATGCATCATGTGCATTGCTGCATACGTTAGCCTACACGCCGAAAAATCCACATATCGGGCATACCACTGTATGAGGCACCAGCCCCCCCCCTTTTTGGCCCTTCTCTAGGGAAAAAGGTCGTGCCTCTTAGCCTGAAAAATACGGTAAGTTGCCTACCGCAGAATTCCTTAGCTGGTTCATTTCTGCATTTTTCAACTTCAATACCTACCAGTACATGATTGCCACAGCACTCATCAAGACAATCAAATGTGTTTCTCTCCCCGAGTGAATTTCATTCCCCAGTCGTGCAGACTCAAGGCAGTTTCAATAGATTCCTGAAGCACCGAAGTATGCGCATAGACGATATCAACAATGCAGCGCAACTCTCAGTACGACGGACCTCACAAATAATTGGCCATAATTGATGGCAATTAACCGAGATGGGATGCGAGAGTTCTGGCGGCATATCGCATCAAAAACAGGAGGTCGTGATAAAATAGTTTTGTTATTGAACATGGAGAACATCAATAATATTGCCCACCGGTGTATGGGAAGCATGATCTCCGTCCATTAAATGTTCGGCAGGGTGGAGCGAAGTAAGCTCAGTGGTGTAGGGACGCAGCAATCTCCAGTTCATTTTTGGCAGTGTGAAATAAGGAAGTTGACTGGTGTAGGGATGCAGCAATCTCCAGAACATCTTTGGCAGGGTGGAAGTAAGTAAGTTGACCATGTTGACTGGTGTAGGGATGCAGCAATCTCCAGAACATGTTTGGCAGGGTGGAAGGAAGTTGACTGGTGTA
>NMRB01002416.1:11981-38058 GCA_002633025.1 Notospermus geniculatus
AACAACAACAGGACTCTGGTTGCACTTATTTTTCCCTTCTTCTTCAGTTTGAACCTTGTGAATGCACGATAGCCTTCAAGTGCCCGAATCACAAGATGGCCAAGCGACTGTGGAAAACAGCTGTTGAGCACCACACATTCTTCAGGTATTCCTTGCAGTCAGCAAGAAATCTTTCACCTTAGCAATTTTGTCACATGTCTCAATACTGGTCGTCGCCAGAGCTGCCTCTTGTGAGGTATTAAGATAGATGAGAATTTTTCTGTATGATTGTTGACAACTGGAATTTGTCCATGACATCATGACGCAGCCACGGTGTTGCATACTTGAATTCGCTGGCATTATGTACTTAAATGCATTACTTGACATCGTAATCGTGGTTACAGTAATCCTGATTTTCACTTTGCAGGTTGAAGGAACCTGAACCAGCCACTAAGACTACCCTCTTCCCCAAATTTGGTTCCCGATTCCGTTACTCTGGTCGCACACAATTCCAGACTCATCAGGCATCTGCGTTGATCGATCGTCCAGCTCCCGCTTTCGATCGCAAACCAAGTAAGAGGAAATACCAGACCATGGATGGGGGTAAGATGACACATGGAGTCGCCAGCTGGTGCTTGCTGCAACCCAGCGGCAAAATGCTAATGTGCTTTTATTGCCTGTTGCCTCAGACCTCACCAATCCGTCTTAGATTATCTAAGCTGCTTTCCAGTTATGTAGACCAGCTTTCAAAGCATAACTTGAGGACTAGCCAGCTTTTGATAATGTCCTCTTGAAATTTCGCCATCTCTAGATCTTGGCCTTGAAGTAACCATTCTACCTTACTCATTGCCTGATAACTTAATCTTGTGTGTGAACTGTTTGGGCCGTATGCACCAAACGAAGATTGTCTTGAACTCAGGTTGAGCCACAACTTTCAATTGTTCAGTTTGCCAGGACATGATGTGACAGTGGAAAAGTTGTGCTTCAACCTGAGTTTCAGGTAATTTTGCTTGGTGCATACGGCCCTTTGTGAACTTGTCTATCAGATTTCAAGCATTGAAATATCTGTTTCTTATCCCCTCTGTCCTCTTTCTCTTGGTAAAACGTTTTGTGAACGCAGCTGCTGTAATAGCTGTGGTTCTTAAGCCCAGCATACTCTCTGAAAATGACCTGGTCTTGGTCTGACCACGCATGAATCTAACTATTAAACTGCTCTTTCCAATAAGCCAGACAGGTCATCCTGAACTGATCCAACCTACTGCTATTCGATACCATACCTTAATTAAAACCATAACTGATTACAAGGTGTTGTACACTGATTAGCAGCATCTGTCTTCATAATCAAGAATGGATTGATCGTGAGATTGAGGTGACTGGCGAGTGTTAGCGGTCTCTACTCAAGCTGACTTGAAGTATGCAAAGCCTCTGTCCAGCACTCTGCATGGGTACCATCCGTCAATGTTGTGGTGTCATGCATGATTTTGTAAAAATCTTCTTCTCTCATGATTTAGTGAAGTCATTTCATTGCTTTGGTTGTTAATTATCAAATGGTTCAGTAAATTAGAACACCTCATTTGATTTTATGCACTGAATACCTTTTACTCTTAATCCTTGTTAGATTTTCACCTAAATGTTGTGAGTCGTTTTATTTGTCAATTATTTTAGTGTGTGAACTTATCTTCTTTTGAAATTTAGGTTCACTTGTTCAGTACCGTTTAGTAATGTTTAATTTCAATTGTAGAAATCTAACCACAAAATGATATTAACTAATAATACTGTGAAAATAATATTCATCTTCATATTTGGCTATTCAGCATCTTTTGAACCGACTGAATGGCCTTGGCCAATTTCACATGTTTGTAAAGCAATTGAGTTTGAATATTGAAGTGGGAGATGAGAGAGTATTGGCAGTATAGACAGAATTGAGTAGTTTTAACTGAAGCATTTTCAACGTAGTTGGTGACTCAGTTAAGGAGAGAAGGATGCTACGATTGGAAATGTGTAAAATCATGTTGAAAAATTGAGTTATAAACAGAATTCAGTTCAATCCAAAGGAAGAAGATTGTCAAACAGCGGGTAATCCAACCGTGAGGAAGAGAACTTGCATACTTTACCACCTTTTGAGTACTGACGCTAAAGAAAGCATCCTGGATTCGACAACCTTGTGTCATCTTGCTTCCTGCCCTGCAGGGCATCACTAACGTTCTGTTTCTTTTTAAGATTCAACGTGCAGGTTCAAATTTTTTCTGTTAGTACATCTTTATTTAGGTCATTAACCCTCTAGTGGCCAGGATGACTTTCTGTAGTACAAAAATTATTTCCTTTGGTATTCTTTGTCATAAGTGAATGTAAAAATGAGATTCACTGCCAGATTTGAACTTTGACCTCCTTGGCCTACATTTTGCAAATGATCCACTGGTGCATCACTGGCCACTACAGGACAAAAATTCGATGTAACTGATCACACTAAAAGTGCTTTATTTTAGATGATTCATTTCAATCAACCTTTGAACATACACTAGTCATGCAAAACAAACAAATCAATGAGAATAAACTATTCTAGAGCTGGAATTAACCCTCTAAACTCCGTCAGCAGCTGTCCACGCAGAACAAAGTGCATTGACCAAGGCCACAAACTTAGTCTAGCTGTGCAATGCAGTAATAAATGACAGGAAAATAAAACACTACTAACTACACAACTAATTTAACAACTTGGATTGTTCACATTGCTTCATTGTAGCCAACCTGGCATTATAACCACCACTCACAATGCATTAGTGTTATTGCGTAATACATGGTATGTACATAATGCCTAATCATGTAATGGCCAGTGATGCGTATATGGATCAGCGAAGTTTATGAATGCCTGAAGAATTAACAATTACTACCACTGAGTGACTGAGACCCTTTACATGTTCTTTGATACATGTGCTTTCATAACAATACTATCTTTCTTTCTTAAATTCAACATTTTACCGAAAATTCTATGGGAAGTGACCAGCAGTCTCAGCCCGATTGAGCACTGGTGGAGGCTACCATGTATAAACCACTAATGCCAGCTGTTGATCAGTAGAGTGGAGACATCTGTGGGCTGCTTTGTTAACTACTAGTGATGCTTCCTTGGATCAGTGGCCAGAACAGGTTCTGTGTGTACTTGGGTATTGGTTGTGGACCCCCAAATTATATGATCCACCGGTGGATCACAGGCCGCTAGAGGGTTAAGCCATCAAGTTGATATTATTATTGAAGGTCTATGAGGGTTGGTTTGAAAAAGTTTTCCTCCATCAAAACCAGAGAAAAGTGATTTTAGAAACGAGAAGTTTTTCTCCGCTAGAACTATTCAGTCCAGCCCCACCCAATAGGCCTTCTTGATAGTGTTTCACTTTAGCTCATCTCTTTACCATATTACGGTAGTCATACTTCTAAGATTCCTTTCTTGGTGAAGGCTTCATTGTCCTCCAATTTCTCAGTCCAAACCATTTGTGGTATTCCAAAATGTCAATTTGAAAGTGACAGTCTCAGTATTAATTTGTGTTCACATTTCAAACTTGCTTCTACACAGCAAAAGGTCTGTTAATTTGTCTTATGAAAAGTTTGCTTAGCAATGCACTTTTATAAGGCTTAAGGCTTAGGACAGAGACCCTCCTCCCCCACGCCTAAAGTGCCTTGCCAGTAACATGACCTAGTTTTACTGTAGTAGTCGTATAACCATTTCCACCACAAATCTATCTAGGGTGTGTGTAGGTGACCTGCTCAAGGCATTCCTTCACATGGGAATTTTTCTCGCATGCATTGGCTCTCAAAAGACGATTCAACCATAGAAAACTATGGGCAGTGATTGGGCTCAACATAAGTTGTAATGAAGCCAACAATTGTGAATGGCCCATTGAGAGCCCACTCAAAGGATAAAACTCGCATATGGTGGAGTGCCTTCAGGTGTCTTCAGGTGTCTGTGCTGTAGTCTCCAAGACATCCCAACAACTCACAACCCCACCCCCACAATCCCCATCCCCATCCCCACTGTAGCGAGATCACACCAAGTGTAGAGGAAGTTACTTGTCGAACTACCGATGGCTGAACCCTGCACATCTAGAATGGTCACTCATTTCCTGCAACTTTAGGTCCTTCTTATTGATCCCCTAGAAGTGGTGGTAGGTTTGTAATTGATAGAGGCCTAGGCCCTACAAGTTCTTACAATTCAGATTCTGAATAGGCTTTATCTCCATCGGCAGTTAATGGCTCAGTCAGAACCTGTGTTCTGTTGATTTCATTTCATGTTGATGCTGTTGAAGTTACCGGTACCTCTTAAAACTACTGTTTCCCACCTATTCAGGAGTGCGTTTTTGGCCCAACCAGTAGGTTCGTTCATTCAGGAGGCCTATATATATTCTTTCAATATGACATTGAATTTATAGCATTATTTGACTTCTAAAATCTTAGATCGTTTGAGGCCTTAGAACTAATTCAAGTAGAATTCCATGTGTTAATTCATTTTAAATGTCATTTCTTCATTTCACAACTTGTCATTGCATGTTCAAAGTTTCTGTTGATGTGCTCTATTGTATAAAGATTCTCTATTGCCTAGCCTTAGTTCAATTTTGCTTTCTTTATCTGCTTAGAGTAATTTGGCATGTTGTAATTATTGCATTGTATTACAGCGCCTTCCAATCAATCGCTTGAACGTGAATATAATCCTCAAGGTATTAACACATAGTCTGCACATTATGTTTTAGTTCTAATGTTTTCTTTAATTTTGTATTCATAATTGGAGCTGCCTTGAGGGTGTGTGTATTTGAGACTCATCTTGTGGGAGTTTTTGACATGAAAAATTCATCTGAATTTCCATATCGGTATGATCTTGCTCACTATGCCTGTTATGACATCTTTCAAGGGAGCTCTGTTAACCTCTTTAATTTCTTTCTTTTCTCATTTCCTTTTACCTTTGTTAATAGTTTAGCTTCTGCTTTCGTTGAATGCATCGTGCTTTTTTCTCCAACATTAGTATAGTAGTATGCACATCAACTTTGCCTTAATTTTTTACATCAGATCAGACATAATCTGTCATTTTCATGTGCCCTTTTCTCTAGCTCCATCATATCACCAATGGGACGCTCCGACCCTTCGACGTGGCTACCAGTCATTGGGACGAAATTTTGGCTCCACCGGTTTGCAAATAATCATGTCTGCATCTTGTCTCAGAGTGCCTCTTGTGCCTAAGAATAAGACCGTGTCAAAGTACTAACAGTTTCCGTAGCATGTGCCAAGGAGCTATTCATGTTCCTCATTGAAAGACTGGTGGTTTGATTTCAGCTGCAGGCTGACATTATACAACACAACTCGGCACGTAAATTATCAGGAACCGTACACAGCATGGCCGCTAGGGTGTACATTCCAGCCAGAATTGTTCCTAGTGCACAGTCTTGATAAAGTAACCTATAGCACCTGACTTCTGGTCCTGCGATTATTACTGTTTATAAGCCCCATTAAGGAGATAAGAATCCTCATCATACATCTTTCAGACTTCTCTGTCTGTACGTGAAGAGTTTTAAATACATGTAGTCGCTAGTGTGTTTTGAATAGTTCCTTGTATTCGCTACAAACGATGTTTGACATATAAACTGAAAGCTTTCCTGTGGGAGTGTAGTTTGAAAAACAAGATGAGGAAGCTGTCAGACGAGTGACATGTTTTGACGGGTGATAATTTGCATGAGCATTTCAACCAACCAAAAATCAAAGCTGCTTTTGTGAGCTATTCATTTGACGAGTTGTGTGCGCTTGCTGATAAGCAGTATCCTCTGCAACGGAGTTTGCATTGAGATACCTTCATTTGTGCTTGATTGCCACCAAAAGAGTTTTTCACAGCTGATAATTAAAACCGCGCATTCATGATCGAGATTCTGCTTGACTGTTACACCTGATGGGAGTTAGGGGTCCGTGCATCAGTGAGATTGCTGTGTCCCACAGACGGGTTATCCTTGCACCAATAGCATGATGGTGGAAGACCACTCCAGGATGTGGACTAGGTCTCTGCAGAGCTTGCAAAATGGGTTTCTAAAAAATACCCCAGTTTCAACTTGATGCTGTCAATAGCTTGTTATGAACTTGTTGTTCAGAGAGAATTTTCAGTTGTCATATTATGATTAATGCCAGGGGTACCAGATTGTTAGTGTCAATAAAAGATAACCAAATTTCTAGCAACCTACATTCCCCACCTTTTTTCCAAGCTCTGTGTGTGGACATGCACCTAGGGTTATGGGCAAACGGATGGCCTGTGGTCGTATAGGAATGAGTGAAGCGTGGTCAAAATGTTACAAATGTTCTGAAGAATATTTTGGTTTCAGCTTGGTTGTGCCCATTTGATGCCAGTCACTAGGTAGTAACAATCGACTCATTAAGAAAACTGCATGTTCATTCTTGATTTACCTCAAGGAGTAGACCGGATTCTGGTCAGGGCTGACTTCTCAACCTTAAAGTCACAAAACATATGAAATAGATTCAATCTGGACTGAAAATCTTGGAAATTGCATGACTTCATGTGAATACACCTCCTCAATTCTGCATTCTGTCTCTCTGAAGCACCGTAAATATGCTCATAAAATGCACAAAATCTATCACTAACTTGTCAATCGAGTTCAAATAGAAATTGAAAGAAAATATTTGGAATCCAATAGATTAGATGTCTATTCACAACTGTTAGAGAATCACAATGGTTGTCAGATTATTTGGCCCTGTGTCAGTATCAATACAGTCATTTCTGCAGCCAGTCATTTCTTCTTGAGATGTCTGGTAACTGTTACAGTCTGGTAACTGAACAGGAAGGCCAGATTAGGACAGTTGTGATTCTACAACAGTTTGAATGGATAACAACTCTATTGGAAACCAAGACCCGAGACATGCCCTCTTCAGCGATTTAAAGATTCGCGTCAAGTTTCATCATCATCACCAATCCCGCGCAAACAAAATTCAACCTCATGTTACAAAATCAAGTCAGTTTGACTTCTTTCACCCCTTCTCAATGCCTGTGCTTTTCCTCTCCAGCATATCCAGGTGCCCGTGACCAGTATGACAAGCTCAACCAGAATGAGGGACGAGATGGCATCCCGTTGACCAATGTGCGGCGAGGAAGCACTGGTGACCTCCCCTATGGAGACGAAAGGAACCGACACCTTGCACCAAACGAGGATGACCAAGCTGATGAGCGGGTAGGTACAAATGATAGAATGGCAAAAGTCAGTGTAGTTGCTGTTTTGCACACCGTCCTGCATATAGTTATTTTGCTACCCTTGTATCTGTACTGCACGGAGAGTTGTAAAATTACATGCGACTTGGTCCAAACGGTATTCGTGTTGTAGTTCGTTAACTGTCAAGCGACTTCTTGTAAGAATACCAGAAGAGTATCTATCTTAAATGCTGTTAAATTAATTTGCAGAATTGTCATATTCTATCCCTTTTCCTCCCCAAGTTTTTCCCAGAACCGATATATGCCAATTCCTGCCTCCCCGACGAGTGTTACCCTCACCAATTCAAAAAGGAATATTATGAGTTGACTGTTTTGACTCCGGTGCCTAGCACAAAACAGGTTGCTCTTAGTTATCTGTTGTTAATTATCCCATACTTTCTTACTGGTGAGGTGTATTTGGTCGAAGGGAAAATTTCCATTTTAAATCCTACCAGTTGGCGATAGGTGATTATGAAACAGATTGATTGCTGGGATATTTCTTGTTGGCAAATTTTATTGGTGAACTCGGTTGAAAAACCACAGAAGTAGGTCATATTGAACCAATCACATTTGCCAATGTTCCTCATGCAAGTCTGTTTCTTTTTCAACCCAGTTTTGTCTGCCCCTTTATATAAACTCAATTACAAAGAAGGGTCTTCGAGACATTCCAAAGATCCCATCTCCAAGCTTGCTCTCTTTTGATTTTCTGCTACATATTTTAACTTCACGACCTGAAGTGTTGCACTAGTTTAGAAACTGTTTTTGTTCGATTTTTTTCAATTTCATTTTGAAAACTGCTCATGCACTTAACTCAAGAGACTTTAAAGCCTATAATTCTGTTGTTTGAGCATACACTTTTGATGAAGAATCATAGGACCACAGCTCAGATTACGCTTCAGAACAAAGTAGAACTTACGGAGAGCATACTTGGCAGATTTTGGTCCAGCTGTTCAAGCACGGTGCCGTAATCACCAAAATAACGGTTTTTGAGTGGTGTTGATGAGAGATGACTCCAGCATTTCCATGAAGGATGTTGCACCGAAGTTTCCGATGGCAAAAATGCTTGAACATCTGGTGCCATTCATCTTAACTCTTTAAAAAGAGGTGTTTCTTTTAAAAATTTCCAATTTATTCTGCTCTTCCATGGAGTATAGAAGAAGCCTTGGTATAAGAAAAGGCCTTGGAAGAAGGTGGTTTATAGTTTATACAAATTATGCAAACATTTTACTCCCTCGAATGTACTGCTAATTACTGTGACTTCGACATAACTATTATGACAGACTGAATGATTTCCGTGCAGATTTGAGCCCCCTGTTCAAAGAATTGGTTACATCACCTGCAGATACATTCAGGGAGTTAAAATATCCTGGCTTTCTAATACATCCTTACTAATATTTTAAGGCTTGGGTCCCTCAGCTTTTCATTATAGAGCATATCTTTCATTTCGATTACTTTACACAATGTGTCCACATTTTTTGGTTGTAATGTGAAATTTGCGCAGTTTCCCTTTTCTTGAGTTCCACTAGTGATGATTCTTCAGTAGTGTTGTGTTGTGCCCATAGTCCGAGGGTAGGCCTCGGAATTCCTTGTGGTCTTCATTCGACTTGGTCAACTCAAATCACCAATGAGGAAAAATGTGACATCAGTGAATTCATTTAGGGGAGTCTGTAAGAAATCCCATTTCCAAACACACACAACATAATAACCACAAAATGAGTTCAGTTGAAATTATAAGCCTATTGCATGGCATTGTTCAAAAATATATAACACTACTAACACAATGCTTCATTATGTTGCATCTATCACACTTTGCTTCTGATCTGATACACTTGTTTGATTCTGAGTCACCATCATCTTGAGAAACATTGGGTATGGTCTTGGGTCCTTAAGAATTCTTGTTCTGTTCGCTTCATGAAACCCAAGCTTTGAATGTAGTGGCTGCAATCTTTGCTAGAGTACATCCGGTGTAGATTTGTGGCAAGATAGCAGAATTTGGTTGCTGAAAAGATAATTGTGGTGCAGACTACTGTACATACATGTATTATCAGTAAGCCATGGTATCAGAAAGTAATGTGGACTATAAAATTTGGGTTGTGTATCTTTGCCTGGAGAATTCAGAAGGCAAATTTGACTACAATGAAAATTGCATATTGGTTGAGGAAATTTCCCATTCATTGCAAACATCATGCAGTTTGGATGTTGTATTTTGCCTCGAAAGAGACATTGGTGCAATTTGATGACGGAATCTGTTGTTTTGTTAGATAGTGCCTGTTGCCACTCTGCATGTTATAGCAGCACAGTCATATCCTGGATTGCGTTGCTGTCAATGCGAAAGTGCAGTGGATGGTAAAAGTCAGTTGAAATGAATTCCTCTATACCCCTTTCTCTGCAAAAAGCACTTCTTCAGCCCTTTCATTTCACCTTCCCCTCATATTTCAGACGATGGAAAAACTGTCATGACTCTTTCCATTATGCTGTATTATTCAAATGATGTGTTGTCCCTATCTTTGTTGTACATATCTTATTTTCATTCAGCGATATTCTTATCTGCTTAGGTTCAGGGTCAAGTATTGTTATGACTCTTGTTCAACTGTTGACAAATCCTGACACATATATTTGTTCCCAATTGAAATTTTTGCCTAGATTAGTTAAAAATTCACTTAAAATTCTCACCAGCATTGAAATAGTTTCAAAGGAGCAGGCATTCCAATCACAGTGCTGCCCTTGAGTGGCAGTATCTCCACTTCTTGTCAGTGGGAGCATGGTTGATTACAGTAAGAGCTACATTACACAGTACCAGTGTAGATTGCAGCACAAGATAGAACAGTTACATCAATTGATCATCATCCTGCTGATCTCAAGTTGAGATACTGCCTTTTACCATTGGAGGGCACAGTGGCTGATATTTTATTTGTAATAGCTAGCAGATGCTTCTACTTTTAAGTTTTGTAGTACATTTACATTGGAAATTGCTGTGCAAATCTCAAGTAAAAGCATTTGCTGACTTTTATGAATACCAGCCAATGTGCTTGATGGTTTGTCTTGAGGCATGTTTACTCTTTGATGTTGGATACACTGAAGTATACCGGTACCTGGTTTTCAAATGAAGAATTAAAATAGAATTTTCCTGGGAATTCAATCAAAATGAAACAAAAGCTTTCACTTGCATGATGACGCTGTGAATTTATAATACGACGTGTCACTCTCTTAGAGCCTGACATATTTAGAGTGCAAAAGAAAGTGCGAAATGTCCCTTGCTTGGACCTGCATGGAAAAAATGTTCATAGCATGTGGAATGGAAGCAAGTAATAGAGAGAAATCACCATCCACTGCCTGGCTGCATATGTATGTAATATATGAGGGAGTGTCGAAAAAAAACAAGTAAATATGTGAAATTATCTGGTAATGGCATACTAGATGTGAATACTTTGGGCAGCTTCACATTTTTTCCTGAAACACCCTGTATTTTTTGCATCCTAATCGGTGAAGTCAGACGAAAATAACGGTTTAGTCTTTGTATGTCTCGCCGGGCTTGGTCAAGTTGTGGTGAAGTATACTCGGCGAGGATAGTTGGATAATTGAGACAAATTGTACACGGAGAGTTGTAAAATTACATGCGACTTGGTCCAAACGGTATTCGTGTTGTAGTTCGTTAACTGTCAAGCGACTTCTTGTAAGAATACCACAAGAGTATCTATCTTAAATGCTGTTAAATTAATTTGCAGAATTGTCATATTCTATCCCTTTTCCTCCCCAAGTTTTTCCCAGAACCGATATATGCCAATTCCTGCCTCCCTGACGAGTGTTACCCTCACCAATTCAAAAAGGAATATTATGAGTTGACTGTTTTGACTCCGGTGCCTAGCACAAAACAGGTTGCTCTTAGTTATCTGTTATTAATTATCCCATACTTTCTTACTGGTGAGGTGTATTTGGTCGAAGGGAAAATTTCCATTGTAAATCCTACCAGTTGGCGATAGGTGATGATGAAACAGATCGATTGCTGGGATATTTCAAGTTGGCAAATTTTATTGGTGAACTCGGTTGAAAAACCACAGAAGTAGGTCATATTGAACCAATCACATTTGCCAATGTGCCTCATGCAAGTCTGTTTCTTTTTCAACCCAGTTTTGTCTGCCCCTTTATATAGGCTCAATTACAAAGAAGTTTCTTGAGACATTCCAAAGATCCCATCTCCAAGCTTGCTCTCTTTTGATTTTCTGCTACATATTTTAATTTCGCGACCTGAAGTGATACACTAGTTTAGATACTGTTTTTGTTCGATGTTTTTTTCAATTTCATTTTGAAAACTGCTCATGCACTACTCAAGAGACTTTAAAGCCTGTAATTCTGTTGTTTGAGCATACACTTTTGATGAAGAATCATGGGATTACACTTCAGAACAAAGTAGAACTTGCGGAGAGCATACTTGGCAGATTTTGGTCCAGCTGTTCAAGCACAGTGCCATAATCACCTAAATAACGGTTTTTGAGTGGTGTTGATGAGAGACGACTCCAGCATTTCCATGAAGGATGTTGCACCGAAGTTTCTGATGGCAAAAATGCTTGAACATCTGGTGCCATTCATCTTTACTCTTTAAAAAGAGGTGTTTCTTTAAAAATTTCCAATTTATTCTGCTCTTCCATGGAGTATAGAAGAAGCCTTGGTATAAGAAAAGGCCTTGGAAGAAGGTGGTTTATAGTTTATACAAATTATGCAAACATTTTACTCCCTCGAATGTACTGCTAATTAACTGTGACTTCGACATAACTATTATGACAGACTGAATGATTTTCGTCCAGATTTGAGCCCCCTGTTCAAAGAATTGGTTACATTACCTGCAGATACATTCAGGGAGTTAAAATATCCTGGCTTTCTAATACATCCTTACTAATATTTTAAGGCTTGGGTCCCTCAGCTTTTCATTATAGAGCATATCTTTCATTTCGATTACTTTACACAATGTGTCCACATTCTTTGGTTGTAATGTGAAATTTGCGCAGTTTCCCTTTTCTTGAGTTCCACTAGTGATGATTCTTCAGTAGTGTTGTGTTGTGCCCATAGTCCGAGGGTAGGCCTCGGAATTCCTTGTGGTCTTCATTCGACTTGGTCAACTCAAATCACCAATGAGGAAAAATGTGACATCAGTGAATTCATTCAGGGATTCTGTATAGAAATCCCATTTCCAAACACACACAACATAATAACCACAAAATGAGTTCAGTTGAAATTATAAGCCTATTGCATGGCATTGTTCAAAAATATATAACACTACTAACAAAATGCTTCATTATGTTGCATCTATCACACTTTGCTTCTGATCTGATACACTTGTTTGATTCTGAGTCACCATCATCTCGAGAAACATTGGGTATGGTCTTGGGTCCTTATGAATTCTTGTTCTGTTCGCTTATGAAACCCAAGCTTTGAATGTAGTGGCTGCAATCTTTGCTAGAGTACATCCGGTGTAGATTTGTGGCAAGATAGCAGAATTTGGTTGCTGAAAAGATAATTGTGGTGCAGACTACCGTACTGTACATATTATCAGTAAGCCATGGTATCAGAAAGTAATGCGGGCTATAAAATTTGGGTTGTGTATCTTTGCCTGGGGAATTCAGAAGGCGAATTTGACTACAATGAAAATTGCATATTGGTTGAGGAAATTTCCCATTCATTGCAAACATCATGCAGTTTGGATGGTGTATTTTGCCTCGAAAGAGACATTGGTGCAATTTGATGACGGAATCTGTTGTTTTGTTAGATAGTGCCTGTTGCCACTCTGCATGTTATAGCAGCACAGTCATATCCTGGATTGCGTTGCTGTCAGTGCGAAAGTGCAGTGGATGGTAAAAGTCAGTTGAAATGAATTCATCTATACCCCTTTCTCTGCAAAAAGCACTTCTTCAGCCCTTTCATTTCACCTTCCCCTCATATTTCAGACGATGGAAAAACTGTCATGACTCTTTCCATTATGCTGTATTATTCAAATGATGTGTTGTCCCTATCTTTGTTGTTATTTTCATTCAGCGATATTCTTATCTGCTTAGGTTCAGGGTCAAGTATTGTTATGACTGTTGTTCAACTGTTGATAAATCCTGACAGATATATTTGTTCCCAATTGAAATTTTTGCCTAGATTAGTTACAAATTCACTAAGAATTCTCACCAGTATTGAAATAGTTTCAAAAGAGCAGGCATTCCAATCACAGTGCTGCCCTTGAGTGGCAGTATCTCCACTTCTTGTCAGTGGGAGCATGGTTGATTACAGTAAGAGCTACATTACACAGTACCTGTGTAGAATGCAGCGCAAGATAGAACAGTTACATCAATTGATCATCATCCTGCTGATCTCAAGTTGAGATACTGCCTTTTACCATTGGAGGGCACAGTGGCTGATATTTGTAATAGCTAGCAGATGCTTCTACTTTTAAGTTTTGTAGTACATTTACATTGGAAATTGCTGTGCAAATCTCAAGTAAAAGCATTTGCTGACTTTTATGAATACCAGCCAGTGTGCTTGATGGTTTGTCTTGAGGCATGTTCACTCTTTGATGTTGGATACACTGAAGTATAGCTGGTTTTCAAATGAAGAATTACCATTAAAATAGAATTTTCCTGGGAATTCAATCAGAATGAAACAACAGCTTTCACTTGCATGATGACGCTGTGAATTTACAATACGTGTCACTCTCTTAGAGCCTGACATGTTTAGAGTGTAAAACAAAGTAAGAAATCATCCCTTGCTTGGACCTGCATGGAAAAAATGTTCATAGCATGTGGAATGGAAGCAAGTTTTAGAGAGAAATCACCATCCACTGCCTGGCTGCATATGTATGTAATATACGAGGGAGTGTCGAAAAAAAAACGAGTAATTTATGTGAAATTATCTGGTAATGGCATACTAGATGTGAATACTTTGGGCAGCTTCACATTTTTTCCTGAAACACCCTGTATTTTTTGCATCCTAATCGGTGAACTCAGACGAAAGTAACGGTTTAGTCTTTGTATGTCTCGCCGGGCTTGGTCAAGTTGTGGTGAAGTATACTCGGCGAGGATAGTTGGATAATTGAGACAAATTGTACAGCTGTATGATTGTTCCTAAATAGTCCCGTATATAAAAACAAAAGTGTACATACAGGACTGTTACATTCATCATGGATGTATCTAGTTAACGCATATAAAACAATATAAATGTTACTGAGTCAACCACCCAATTGAAAGGACTAAACGTATGGAATATACGTGGTATTTTGGAGTATGTCCATATTTCGGTGCTGCTGCCTCCCCTGTGATGATGTTGACAGTTTGTTCTACGTATCACAATACCGACCCTATAGGAGGAAAAAGGTGATGAATATGGATATAATGAGTGATGTTTTTTCCTATCACGTGTACCAGCACATAATTTCTTGATTCCAGATCTGTTCTACTCTGGTAAAACATTCATTTACAAGTTAGATTCAAGTTTTGTTGGTAGCTCCATGTCAATATGTTCATCTATGACATAACGTAGCTGTGATTGTATTGCAGTCTCTGCATCCACGTCTTTCGGCAGATGTATCTTTCCACTAAAAGGCGTTTCTTCCTTTCTAATAAATCTTCTCCCCCCTCTTCAGGTTCCAAAGAGCAGCCAGGAACGTCTGCTGAGAAAGGGTGGCGATGAGAGACCGGACTTGGGAGCCTTGCTGAACGAAGGAGCAGACCATTCACTCGACGAGGTCAGATTTCACTTGAGTTTTACAATAGCTAGGACAAGGGATTGTACTGTCTGCAGCCTGTTGCCCGTGCATTATTTATTGAGTTTTTAATGGGCCTGGTTTCAGCTGAATACATGTACCTGCCAGATGTGCTTTAGAGTAGGCACAGAAATACACTCCCTATTGAAGGCTTTGTTTTTAAGTGTTAGACGAATGTAGATAAGTCGGCACAATCTGTATTTTTTTTAGCTTTGGCAATCGGAAACCTGTTATCTAAAGATGCTACTCATTGTTGTGAAGATATCTGCCTTTTAACACCAAACCTTGATTTGCTCCTTGGTTCCTAACCCAACCTGAGTGACTGCCACGTGGATTGGACAGAGTGGGAAATCCAGATACTATAGTCAGATCACATGGTTTAATACTTGAAGAAATTCCCTGCTACAGTCACAAGTCTTTGCATTGAGAGTGTTAAGATAACCCTCTAAAACATACGAAAAAAGACAATTGTTGTGGAGGTCATTGACCCAAGTCTGTAATTTGAGAAAATGTAGTCTTTTCTTCTTGTTTTGATGATTATCTCGTAGTGGTACATGTATCTTCTACCATAAATTTGGTTTGATTTCTTCATGTCTTTGATAAACTAACTTCACTGACATAAAACTTTGAACTACTGCCCATGGCCCACACATCTTAATTCTGAGTATATCCATCCTTGTACTTCCCCTTGGTACTATCTCTATATCTAACTATGTAGACCTGTTGAAGATACTTTATCAACTGTTGAAACAGCAGCATTAGCTTTTGACTGTTCTTGCCCAACTCCTGAGCTCCATATTAATACCTAACTTATTTGAGAACCCTATAACCTTCCCATAATACTGTACTGGTAGTTGATAACTCATTGACTTTAACCCTACATCTCAGTTACACATTCTCATTAGTTCAGTAGATCATTATAACACCTGTGTGTGCCATGTAGAGATCATCAAATGCTTGCCGTTGATAACGTGCTATAGATGCTTTCTAACTCATCTCGATCACATTTTCTTGTGGAAATCATTTACAAGGAATATCCCCTTAGTGACACCCTTCTTCTTTTGACCATCAGAAATGTAAATCAAGACAACTTGCCACCCACCGGAGATCCTCCACTGTTCCCACAGCTTTGTCTCCTGGGTGGCTGGGTCCTTGCCAGGCAGAATTCCTATTTACTGGTCAACGGGTGATACGTCCGTAGGATTTGGTCAGGCGTTTGCTGCCCACCTCCATATAATGACATCAATCGGCAACATAAGTGCAGGGTTTTGTTGGGCAAAGATCTGAAGAACATTATCATCAACCTCTACTTTCCCTTTATGATCCTTTAGCCAAGAACTCCGTGTGGATCATCCTATTAAATTTTGCTTGCTTAGCTTTGTATAAAATACTTCTAGTTTGCCAAATCTGCATTGAACAAGCTGTATGCCTGCATCTTATTATTCTGGGTGTATATAATATTTCTGAAGATGATATCACTGAACCTCTTGACCTTCAGTCCTGTAGACGCTGGAGGAACCCCGACTTTAGGAAAGATCAGTCAAACCAAACTATTACTCGGAGATATTACTGGAAGATGGATTTATTGATGTGTCAGTTCTGTGGAATACCGTATTTTTCGGACTATAAGGCGCGGCTTTTTTTCATGAAGAAGGGTCTAAAATTGGGGGTGCGCCTTATAGGGTGGTGCGCCTTATCTGCAGAGAGAGTCCGAGAATTTAATCAGAAGTGTCACAACAAGCTAATTAGCTTGTCACAACAAGCTAATTAATCATACAACCAGGTCAGTTTGATGCATAACATTGCTGTGGTTCACCTGATGATTGCGTCTTATAGGGAGGTGCGTCTTATAGGGCAGTGCGTCTTATGTATGGATTTCGTCAAGGGTTTAGGGTGAAATTAGGGGGTGCGCCTTATAGTCAGGTGCGCCCTATAGTCGCGAAAATACAGTACTTGTACATAACTTGTGCATCAAGGATGAAAACCAAGAACAGGATTCCATGACTGAAGTGGAATATTTTGAGATCCGTTGGTGTCAAATCAAGCCATATATGACCATAATATTGACCATGATGGAGGTGGATTTTGCAGTCCTCTAGGTCTTGAACTCAGGTGCCGTCCTGTAGTTCGGGAATACAGGTGACACAGATATGGGATTCAGATGGCACCAACATGCAGTAGGTTTTAATAGTCTGTGAGAATATGCTGTATAAAACGAATAACAAAATCTAATGCTGTTGCTCCTCAGTTGATAAAGTTCATGCAATGAAAATGATGGCCTCTTGCTGCTTCACTGGTGCACTGTTGTGTACTTCGTGAAGTCAGAAAGAGGGCAAAACTTAAAAATTAAGCATAACTCCTGAATCTATCTATCTTTATTGAAATGAACTGCCCCTGTGTAATTTCTGATCTGAATTTCTGTACTTGGAACTCAAGAGCAGATGCACAACTTTTTTCCCGACAAAATCTTTCTACATGTATCTTAACGGTTCCGTATGTCCTGAAAGATCTCGGAATACGTTGTCTCTACATCAATGGATTTTCTTCCTCTTTTATTCAACATTTTCTCTCCTGTGGAATAGCACTGCTACTTGTGCAGATCGCATGTTTTCCTGTTGAATCCTAAATTTGTTGTTTTCATTGTTGTGACAGGATGAACCAGAACCCCCGGGAAGGTTTGAGGTCAGTGAGTGCAGAACATCCCAAAATGCCAGGCTGCATTGAGCAGTCATATTATATACAATCAGTGTAGAGAAAGCTACTTGGCTACCAAAGGCATACCTTGAGATAGTGATAATATCCTGCTTTTTCCACAGTTCCCAACCCGCCGAACCCTAGTTTTCCATTTCACTTGAGATTTTGTTACGTTCACTGTGCTGTGTTATATATCCACTGAATTTATGAATCTGTCATCGATCATGTTGGATTCTTATATCAAGAATTCAGACAATGATTTTCGGATCTGCTTTCGATATTTTATTTACAATTGTTTGATAAACGACTGTTCCGTCTCATTTATCAAGATTAATGTTGAATGAATTTAGAGTTGTGTGCCAGATACATGTACATGTATATGACATTAACTTTGGAATGTTTTAAACAATGTGGTAATACAGGAGGAAACCTAAACCCCTAGAGAAAATGTCAACATCACCAGGCCTTGCCGTTTGACGGGCGCGATTTTACATGCGCCTCGCAAACAATAGAAATTCTATTGTTTACCAGGCGCATGTAAAATCGCGCCCGTCAAACGTCAAGGCCTGCATCACGGTCACTTTCCTAAACCTTGGACCAAATTTAAGATGAAGAGTGAAATCAGAGACATCATACATGTAGTATCAGCAAGTCATGTTTAATTGACAAGTCCTTTACCAATTCAGTCTAATTGAAATTTCAAATCCTTCCTTTGTTTTTCCTCTTTGTTTATAATTTCCCTTATGTTTGTATCACTATCTCAAGTGTTGCCATATCCTAACCTTTCCATACCAGGGCCTCTAACAATCTGTCTTTACTCAATTCCCTTCCTTGGATTTCTTCATCGCATATTTTGTAACGTGTTTGTTTAGTCAGTCGCTTTTATGATCGTGTTTTCATCAGCAGTGTGCCTTCTCAAAGTCCAGTTAACTGTGTTCAGAGGACTTGGGGTATTTCCATGCAACATCATCCTGATGCTTGTATCAAGTACAATTGGTACTTTACATTCAACAAAATCAAATGTTAAAGCATAAAACTCATGTTCTTGCTGATGCAGTGTCTAAAGGCAAGTTGGCTCTCTATGGGCAATTCAGGTGTAGAAAAGGAGGGGCAGTCGTTATCAGTGACCAAGGTGTAAGCTACAAGGAAACCAACAATAGAGCTTGTGCAGATGACGTCATCACGGAAAAATCCTGCCATCCTGACGGTCAATTGATGTCAAACGACGTCGGCGACCCACGTGGTGCAATTTGTCGTCAGCGCAAGTGGAGTGTGCGCGTCTTCAACCGTGACACGATCTACACGTGGCACACTTTGTCGTCGACGTCAGCATGGTGGACCACCGGTCAAAAGTGACGTCATAATGAGCCACTGCACAAGCTCTATGGGGAATTCCCCATTTAGAGCCAGTTTGGAAAGAAATCTTGCATTGAAGAGGTCCTGTAGGCCTGTTCGAACATCCATGACTCTTCTTCTTGAGAGAAACAGTAGGCACACTGTTAATTGAAAACCAGTAAGTTTTGCCTCGTCCAGTCATGTCACACAGCTTATTGTTTGGTATCTTTTGGGCACAGTATGGTTAGTTCGCTTGTTTACTATTAAGTACCATTCTTGAAGTTTTAACCAGCCTGGTACAAGCTTCATCTCTCTTCGAGATGTGCTGAAAAAAAGTCGGTATCTCCTGGGATCTCATTTTTCACGACTTCTGCTTTGGAATTGGTTCAACTCTCCATTTTGTGGCTATTATTGCATTCATTCAAATAAATTATTCAGTTCTGTTATTTGTGGAGGGATGATATCAGGAAAAAGTACAGCTTGGGAACTGATAGTTAATTCATTGAGAACCAGGATTAGCAGACGACTATCATAAACGGTATATTTCTCTTGGTTGTTATTTATGGAATGTAATTTGAAGGAATGAAGTTCACTTTAGTTACCTATGCAAGTTCTTCAAACTAATGCTGGTACTAAATGAATTGCTTAAATAATGCTGGAACTAAATAAATTGTATGGTAAAGGGTTGGTTGTTGGAAATCGTCACTTTTCCTCCATTTGTTGCTACTTTCTCATTCTCATTCTGTTTGACTGGTACGCTGTCGTCTGGCACTTTGAAATCAGATCAATTTTCATGTGTTTGTCGGGGATTCAATACATGGTCTCCATCTTTTTTTTCAGTGGGATTTCAAAGGTGTTTGTTATGATTGATCCATTGAGTTTGAGTCTTAAATATTATGGTATCTGTGAAAAGAGGGTTTAAAGATGCAAAGGCTATTTTAAACAGACGCCAGTGGATTTGATCAAAGTCATTGCGTTTTCTTTCAATTCCAAACTGCCGTTATCGAGAGAAGATATCTTTGAAAGTAGAGGATGAATAATGTGGAACAATTCCCCAGCCATTGATGATTAATTCTGAAAAATACTTTCTTCTTACAGAATTTTATAATCTTTCTATTTTGTAATGGAGTGCGCATTGGAAGCTCATTGGAGTTCCACGGTAAATTAAAACTAGACTGGGCTGAATTCGGTGACAATCTATCAAGGAACAAGTTAAGAATGAATTAACAGCACCAAAAGCACATCCTGCACTTGTTGGTCTTCTTTGAAGTTCATTGTTTTGCCCAACTTTCATACACAGGACAATCTTGTATACCTCTGCCATCCATACATGTATTTGTGTCAGTTACAATGCTGAATGCTGAAATGTTTGATATTTTGTATCTGGAAGACTAAATTTGAGAAAAAAAGACTTGTTATCTATGAATGGGATCAGATATGTAATATGTCGAGTAATTCATAACTAAATGAATGTTTAGTTCATGTAAATCTATTTTCCTGACCTGTTTGCATCAGTAGTCACCATTATTCTACATCATGTTGGACGGAAATCCAGGTTAATGATGACATGAATGGGCAAAAAAATAGAGAAAAAATCTGTTTTATTAATCGGAAAAATAATTGTTGAATTTGATGTTTTCATCGTTATAGACTGCAGTCAATGGCCACAGGGAGGGGTTCACATATTTTGTCATTCGTCATAATGTTGTGTTTTGATTGAAAGTACATTATTCATCCTCTTCCCATTCTCACGAAGTTTTACTCTTACGAACAGTTCTAAGCACTTCTGCACTCGTTTTCAATATCAATGTTCAAATTCAAATCAACGTAGAGTAGGTTTTATCAAGATTCTTCTCTTGGGTGCTTTTTCCCTCACTTTTGGAGTATTTCTCAACTTTCTTCAATATCTGTATTTCCTGTGATGATCATGGACTCACATGGTCAGAATTCTATACACGGGGTCATTTTCATGACCTATGTACCAAACTTGAAGTTTGTCATTGGAGATCACACAGAAGTGGAGGGCCTCATATTCCACAATGGGAACTTTTGGCCAACAAAAATGGTTGCTGACGTAGAAGTTTATTGAAAAACCTTTCAGGTTACAGTCCCATGTCAATTTCTTACTGAATGATATTGTTCAGGACTGCTGGTGCTGTGCTACCACCAAATGATAAAGTCCCTCATTGACTTAAGCCCATTTAAATGGACCAAAATGAATTGCTATTTGATGATGAAGATTCAAATGAAACATTTCTAGTGCAAGAAAAAAGTCCCAAACTAGATCCTGCCTTCCTTCCTTGCATCGTTGAGCCAGTTTAAGTTCCCAAATGGAAAATAGAGTGATTGACCTCAGCCAAATTGGATCGTCTTTCAGTTCATAAACCACTCATATTTCATCTTGATTTATCATTTCCTTTGCTTGTCAGTGTTGGTTCCCATTCATTCCACCATGCTTTAGTTTTGCTGCGCTTCAAGCTTCCCTTTGTAACTCCAATTAGAGTTTAACATGGATAAGGCTAAATCTTGTGTGATTGATTTCTGGAGAAAATCGGTTTTAATTGATTACCGGTACAAGTTTGGTGAATGTATCTGGAGTCAAGTATAACAACAATCAAAGGTTACTTTGTAGACTTTGTAGTTTGCGCTAGTTAGGTTGACAAGTTAGATATTTGTTTTGTTTGAAAGAATGTGAAAATTAGTTCAAAAACCTGCATCTAATGGAAAAAATGCTTTATAGATGTATTATGTCTGTTTATTCATCATGTTATGTTTGAGCTTCTTTCTCTGGATATATGGAAGAGCCTTCACATAAAGGAGGTACCGTGTGTATTCAGGAACTTGTGAAGTTAAAATCTTGTGTCACAAATGATTCTTATTGTGCATGTTTCTGTTTTTCTCCTCAGGTTGATGACAAGACCAGAGAGCGTCATGAGAGTTTCGTCGTTGTTGGGCCTCGTGCGATGCTCAAGGATCCAGTCAAAAACGCAGTGGTAGGTCCAGTAGATGTGTCGGATTTTCTCTTATAAATAATCACAAATTCAACCATAACTTGGTTTGGCATTGCACTCCATCACGTCAACCACCGCATGGTTTGACCACTCTGCATGCCGCCCAAGACTTCAAAAGCACTAATAGTGGCGGGCCCAGTTATATGAGTCATGTTTCTTCAGATCAACACTGGCTAACTTACCACTTCATTTATGTTCAGACGTCAAAGTGATCACACAAATTGCAGAGAAATGGTAATATCAAGTTTCTGGTTCCCAACCGAGAAACTCCAAATTTGTCGTGTCGGTACCATGTCTGGTGAACAGAAATGGAGTGAAGTGAGGTGCATAACTCATATAACTGAGTGACCACATTCATGGCTTCAATCTACCACAAATTGACTTACAATGCAAGTAATCATTCATAAAGGAAAGCTACATGAAGAAAAAAAGAATATGTTACATCAATCTGAAGAAAAGACTCAACTTGATTAAATGATATGTTCATATTTTCTATTTGATCCCATCTACAAATTCGTGCTGTTACTGAGATATCAGTTACTGAGTCAAACTTCATGGGTATTTGTCAAAATGAACCAAGTACATGTATATCTGAGGGTGGATGCTTTTACTTTTGATGACACCTTACAAAAGCGGACTGCACTGTATGAAGTAAAAGTAAAAGCATTTACTTTGCATGTGATCTTCTGGTTCATGGAAAGCTGAAACCCATTGTTTGAGATTTCGAGCGATAGACTATACGTCCAAATAACAAAATTCCGGTTTATGTGTTACTACCAAATAACCATGATTGGATTTAAACTTCCTCTTATAATAATGCATGTTTATTTCACCATTACATGCTGGAGATTTCTCAGGAGTTGTCAGGTGTTCACATTCAAGTTGCTTCACTAACACAAGATAAGGAGAGGCTTAGAAATGTACAACTCGAGGTGGTGTAGTGTAAAATTGGTAGTGGATAAAATTGGAAGTCTCAGTGTAATTATTCCACATGCAGGAGCTGCATTCCATCCAACCCAAATGACGATGTGTATTGTCAACTGCATTCCAGGCCTCTCCATTGGCTGCTGTAACACTTTTGACACTCCTCAGAGATTCCCAGCAAACACCCTAAACCTTGTTTTCATCCCTGCCGTGCAGAGTGTCATCAATTCACCTATATTGCTTGGGTTTCTCTTGACATTTATTGGATTCGAATCAATTTTGTTTTTTTTCGTCTACTTTGAGTGTTCTGTCGATGAACAAAACCACTTCTGGTAACATTAGCGAGCTGTTATCTTGACACTCTGAGCGTGCCGGCGGTGAATAATTTAATAGATGTGCGGTGTTATTCTGGCTAGCTGTACTCGTCTTTGCCTCCTATGCTATTGCCATGCAATCCTCATACGTGTTAGTCCACAAGGGGAGTGGCGGTGCTGTCTGATTAAGGGTTTCAAGTTGTTTTCAAAATACTGAAGAATCAAAATTCTTTTGAGGACATTGAAATTTTTAAAAAGAAAATTAAATTGAGAGCTGTGTGCCAAATATAGAGCAGTAAAATTAGACAACATTGGGCGAATTGATGTATTGATAGCAGGAGGAAACCATAGTGCCCGGAAAACCTGGCCTGTCAGAGGTCTATTACTTAACCCGTTAACAGTGTAATTAATTTTTGAAAAAAAAAATCTCTCTTAGAAAAACAATTGCCAAAAAAAGTATTTGACACATAAGGTTCAGGACGTGATATAACGTCCTACGCAATGTGAAGTGCCATTTCCTTGCAGGGCGTACTATTACGACCTGGGCAAGCTGAGATCCTCAGGTGTTTTCGGGGGTTCCCCAGATTTTGTGATGACATAATATGACGTCCTACCCAGTTAACGGGTTAAGGCTTCCGTTAAGGTATACGGTATACGAAAACACCGATTAACATAGGCTTCCCGAGGATTCACGACCATGAAGCCATTGTTCACCAGCGTTTTCGTATACCGTATACTTCTATGTAAGGGAAGCCTAAAGAACGGATCCGACTGGGAATCAAACCCCAGAACCTCAGAGGTCACAGGTGGAGATGTTTCCATTGCGCCACTCTCACATCCCCAAGTTGGAATTAAACAGGGGGCAGCCTCTCACAGTGTGAACACTCAGCTATAATCAGACAGCACCTATTCTATGTAGTGTCCTGTTAGATGTTTGGTGCATCGGGTTTCTTTTGATAATTAAAGGACAATAGCGAAGGAGTGGATGCCGATTTCTTTGGTAACTTAGATTCCAACGGCTACAATGATGAACGTGGCGAGGACGACCTGACATCTAGCCGGGTAGGTAACTAAATTCGTTTTTAACAAGGGGGTAGGTTTCCCCTGGAAAAGGGCCAGAAACAAAATTGGTCCGAAGAAAACTTTCACTGCTGAGCTGTAGTGAAGATTTGGAACAGGTAGTTTTTTGCTTGCAAATTTTTATTGCACACTGCTTCATCGAACAATACACGATAGGTGAAAACCTCAGCTGTGTTGATCAACCTGGAGGCATGATTTAATGCATGTGCAGGGCCAGGGGAGGGGTAACCATGGGGGGACTACAGGGAAAAGGTAGACATGTAGATGAGNAGGAAAGGTAGACATGTAGATGAGAAGAAGTGTGGCGTAACCTTGTGATCGAGATAATATGAAATCCTTTCTCTGCCTTTATTTTATCTCTTTTTCCACTTTCTTCATTATTTACACATTCCATTCCTTCACATCATAACCATTTTCAAATTCCATCTTCTCATGTTGCACTGACACTTCTAAACCCTCACTGACCTCTTATGGGTAGGTTACCATGAAGGCGGTCTTCAGTCACGTAGAAGGATCAGGATGTCTGTGGATTTCTATCAACGTGTAACAGTTTCTTAAAGAAATTACCATCAGTCCTGTATAAATAACACTTCCAGCGGTCCCTTTCCATTCAAATTGTCATTCCAAATGAATGAGCAGCTGACTGTCCAAAGGAATTCAAATTTTCCCTCTGACAGAATGTTTAATAAGGCTACAAATTGCGATGGCAGAAGAAGCAACGAAGCAGTCAGAAACATTGTATACATCAGCATCACCATACACAAGCTTGTAACTTGAGAAATACTCATTAAATCTATCAAAAAAGCTTCAGTTTTGATGATTTGTGGTTGATATACCAGTAGCCCTGTTGTTCCAGACTGTGTGCATAGGTTCACCCAACCAGGTCATTGTCATCTCTCATGAGTTCAAGGTCATTTGCTTCAGTGACCTCTGCTGAAGGTCACAAGAGGAACTCGTTGCTCAAACCGTGGCGATTGACTTCTGCATTTCTCAAAGTGAAGACTTGTTGTGACTACTTAGCTTTAGTTGGGTGTTTTGCTATAGTCAGTCATGCTTTAGCATAATTGAAAAAGGCATTGCTTTGATATTACCACTTTAGGTCATGGGTTATATCTACTAAGTTATGAGGTCATATCTACTCTATTACATTCGTAATTCTCTGGTGATTGACCTGTCTTGGGACTAAGCCATCCAAATATATAGCAAATCTTTTAAATTTATTAATATTAACATTTCTTGTAAGTTCAGATTCTTTCCTCTAACTCCCAAAAAAGACAAACTTTTGAGGTGCACCTCACTTGATTTATCTTTCGTTAGCTTAGTTTCAATGTGGTAAAATTCTTCATAATGCAGTTTACCTTTAAAATCAGTACACTATGTATCTCTCCTTGGAAAGATGTAAAATAACTCCGTGCTGGAGAATGTTCATTTAGTTGGTGTATGGTACCGGTAACTGGAATCATCAAGTTCTGTGGAAAGATCTATGACTCGATCTCAACAGAATCACTTATGCTATGACCTTTGACTCCTGGTCTGACCCCAATCCCTCTGTCTCGATTCCAGCCACCCACAGTCAAAACGGAGCGTGTCAAATATGATCCCAATCTTTCATCTGAAACGCGGTCCACAACTGTTGTGCCTATGGTCAAAACTCATACCCGTTATGTGAAATATGAAAAAGAGGGCATGGAAGATGACAATGATCTGGGCATGCTGGTTAGTGCTCAGTCGCACAGCTCAGGGAGTAAACTTATTGAGACGACAACGGTAAGATTATGGGGTCATT